>JAGWEN010000850.1:0-53527 GCA_018703685.1 Orius laevigatus
ATGCCTTCTTTTACGAAAATCCCCTTTTTGTTTCTTAATTGCATGGAAAGTTGACAATTTTTTGTTTCGAGATTTTCAATAATAATTCATGCAGGTCGTTTTGCCATGCGGGAACCGGTTCTTTATGAAAAGTTCACCGGAGCACCGACCTCGAAAACTTCGCCAAACGGACAATTTCGAAACTCGATAAGTGAATCTGCAAATGAAGAGAAGAAAAAATAAATGCCAACTCATTTTTGGAAATCACTTTTTATGATGATTTAAATTCAACTTAAAAAAAAAAAAAAAAACTCATAAATTTAAAAAGCAAAAAAAAATTACTAAAGATAGTTTTTCGATGAATAAATCATGAAATATATTTTAGGGCTCATTAGTTATAAGTTCTAAAGGCCTAGAGTGACATTGCGCTGAGGCCAGAATTGGTCCTTCGAAGTCGGAGGATGGAGGACGTCCGAGAGAAAACTGATCTTTAAAACAAAAGCCGGTTTCGATATCTTGAATTGAGATGTAGAACAACATGAGCGCGATTGACGACTAAATAGTTGCGAAACGTAGGTCGAGGGCGTTCCGCGAGACTTCGGTAGAACACGAAATTTTGAGCGCTGTTTTAGCAAATTGTGATGAAAGACAATTTAGTTGGAAACAGAGAAATGGTAGAAAGAGATATAACGAAAAAACGGACGTATTCGTATTTCCACCCACAAACAATCTAAACGACCTCATTGTTACGAGAGATTAAAAGTCACAAAAATAAAAATTTGGCTCCAAAAAGTAGGGAGAAAGGATCGTTGGATGTGGTCGATTTTAAATCGAAAAAACCGACCTCAGATTCGTAGTTCTCACCCCAAACAGTCTAAAAACACATTTGGGCCAAGCAAGAAATGAAATTTGGCCCTCAGAAAAGTAGGGACAGGGTACTTGGATATGCTTTGGTCGAAAAAAATATTTGTAAATCGAAAAACCGACCTCAGATTCGTCGTTTCTAGCCCCAAAAACAGGTCTAAAACCACATTTTGGTCCAAATCAAGAAATGAAAATTTTGCTACAAAAAAGTAGGGAAAGGGTCCCCCCTTGGAGTAGCTCGAAAAAAAAAAAAATTTCAAATCGAAAAACCGACCTCAGATTCGTGTTTTTCACCCCAAAAACAGCCTAAAACCACATTTTGGGTCAAATCAAGAAATGAAAATTTTTCCTCCAAAAAGTAGTGACAGGGTCCCCCCTTGGATGTGGTCGAAAAAAAAATTTTAAAATCGAAAAACCGACCTCAGATTCGTGTTTTTCACCCCAAAAACAGCCTAAAACCACATTTTGGGCCAAATCAAGAAATGAAAATTTTTTCTCCAAAAAGTAGGGGAAGGGTCCCCTCTTGGAGGAGCTCAAAAAAAATATTTTCAAATCGAAAAACCGACCTCAGATTCGTATTTCTCACCCCAAAAACAGTCTAAAACCACATTTTGGGCCAAATCAAGAAATGAAAATTTTGCCTCAGAAAAGAAGGGAAAGGGTCCCCCCTTGGTGTAGCTCGAAAAAAATATTTTCAAATCGAAAAACCGACCTCAGTTTCGTTTTTCTCACCCCAAAAACAGTCTAAAAACATATTTTGAGTCAAAATAAAAAACTTTTTTTGTTTCCAGGAAAAATGTTGTGGTCGTACTTAAGGGGTTAACAACCCGAAATTGCGGTGAGAACATATAATCGAATTAGGTAATTAAAAAGTTAAATGGCAAATCTCTTTAGATTTGAAATTCAAAAAGTCTTGGGAGTCTGACATTTTGATGTTTTCAATCGGAAAAGGTCGCCGACGACTTCCTTCTGATTTTCGGTAGTAAAACTTGAAAAATAAAAAGCAGGAGGAAGATATCGGAGTAAATGATTCAATTTTAATTCTTGGTTAAGTAAAAAGGTGACATACTCATTGGTAGGCCAAGGATTCCCAGTTATGGGTAAAATAATCGGAGTCTATCATCTCACGAGCGTCTATCACCATTTTAAGACGCGATTTTTTTTTCCTTTTCCAATTTTCGCGCTCAGTATTTTAATTTCATAGAGTAAATAACAAGGTGACCGATAAGATTGTCTGTACCCTTGAAAAAAAATTGTGCTTCTATCCCCAAAAACAGCCAAAAACCAAATTTTGAGAAAAATGAAAAAACGAAAATTTTCGAAAAAAATATGTTTAAATCAAAATACCGACCTCAGATTCGTATTCCTCACCCCAAAAACAGTCTAAAACCACATTTTTGGCAACATCAAAAAATTAAAATTTATGGATGTGTTCGAAATTTTTTTTTGAAATTGTAAAAAATCGACTTTATTTGTCCCTGTCTCCTTAAAAACTTTCAAATTTATTAATAAAAATCTTATTTTTAAACATTTTGTATGGAACGCTTTTATAAACTGTAAACAATAGCCGCACAGAGCGAAAACAAATTAGGCCGCAATTCAAAATGGATGTTCTAAATAAGGAAAAATTGCGGATGTAAAAATGACACTTTTTGTCGCCCTTTTTTCCTCTTTCTCACCGTATGCACTTTCACAGGGAAGTGAAGTTTTCACTGTAAACGAGACTTTAATCGAAAGCAGGGCTTTAAAGACTCCCAGAGATTTGAACGCCACAAGAAAAGAACAATTGTCTTCCAAAAAATTTGAAGAATGTATTGTAGTTTTGAACACCTTTTAAAATTCGACGGATAATTTAAATTTTGAATTTTTTTTACTTACAAGTGCTTTATGGATCATCCGTCTTGTGAAATCTGAAGGTTGTCGTTGAAAAAAATAATCCACAATTTAGGCTTCCAATGGCATTTGGAGAACTGAGGACCTACACACACGGAATCACGAAAGAAATTGCCACTCGCGATCGGAGATTGTCTTCACTCAACTGAGGTTCTCTGAACGGCGTCGCGGCTTTCAAATTTCCCGTAGGGGGGCGAACGCGCCTTTCAAAGTGGGGACGGGTAGCCCTAGGTCAGTTTTTCGTTTTAACATTTGAATATCGAAAAACCGAAAATAATGAATGACTTGATTCTGGATGGCAGAGGAGGTTTTGAACCACATTTGGTAAGCGGAAACGATTTTATGCTGATTTAAGGTTGGCAGAAGTGGTTTTATACGATATTTTGTAAGCAGAACAAAGTTTAGGTTGGCAACAGTGGATTTAATAAGATTAAGGTTGGCAGAAAAGGTTTTCATAAAAAATTAAGGTTGGCAGCAGTGGTTTCAATAAATTAAGGTTGGCAGAAGTGATTTTGTACCATTTGTGGTTGGCAGCAGTGGTTTCAAAATAATTAAGGTTTGAAGAAGTGATTTTATTAAGGTTGGCAGCAGTTGTTTCAACAAATTAAGGTTGGCAGAACTAATTTTATACTCATTTGTGGTTGGCAGCAGTGGTTTCAATGAATTAAGGTTGGCAAAAGTGATGTTGTACCATTTGTGGTTGGCAGCAGTGGTTGCAATAAATTAAGGTTGGCAAAAGTGATGTTGTACCATTTGTGGTTGGCAGCAGTGGTCTTAACAAGATTAAGGTTTTAGCTGAGGGGATTTTATCCCAAATTAAGGTTGGCAGCAGTGGTTTCAATAATTTAAGGTTGGTAGAACTGATTTTATACTCATTTGTGGTTGGCAGCAGTGGTTTCAATGAATTAAGGTTGGCAGAAGTGGTTTTATAAGATATTTTGTTAGCAGAACAAAGTTTAGGTTGGCAACAGTGGATTTAATAAGATTAAGGTTGGCAGAAAAGGTTTTCATAAAAAATTAAGGTTGGCAGCAGTGGTTTCAATAAATTAAGGTTGGCAGAAGTGATTTTGTACCATTTGTGGTTGGCAGCAGTGGTTTAAAAATAATTAAGGTTTGAAGAAGTGATTTTATTAAGGTTGGCAGCAGTTGTTTCAACAAATTAAGGTTGGCAGAACTAATTTTATACTCATTTGTGGTTGGCAGCAGTGGTTTCAATGAATTAAGGTTGGCAAAAGTGATGTTGTACCATTTGTGGTTGGCAGCAGTGGTTGCAATAAATTAAGGTTGGCAAAAGTGATGTTGTACCATTTGTGGTTGGCAGCAGTGGTCTTAACAAGATTAAGGTTTTAGCTGAGGGGATTTTATCCCAAATTAAGGTTGGCAGCAGTGGTTTCAATAAATTAAGGTTGGTAGAACTGATTTTATACTCATTTGTGGTTGGCAGCAGTGGTTTCAATGAATTAAGGTTGGCAGAAGTGGTTTTATAAGATATTTTGTTAGCAGAACAAAGTTTAGGTTGGCAACAGTGGATTTAATAAGATTAAGGTTGGCAGAAAAGGTTTTCATAAAAAATTAAGGTTGGCAGCAGTGGTTTCAATAAATTAAGGTTGGCAGAAGTGATTTTGTACCATTTGTGGTTGGCAGCAGTGGTTTCAAAATAATTAAGGTTTGAAGAAGTGATTTTATTAAGGTTGGCAGCAGTTGTTTCAACAAATTAAGGTTGGCAGAACTAATTTTATACTCATTTGTGGTTGGCAGCAGTGGTTTCAATGAATTAAGGTTGGCAAAAGTGATGTTGTACCATTTGTGGTTGGCAGCAGTGGTTTCAATAAATTAAGGTTGGCAGCAGTGGTTTCAATAAATTAAGGTTGGCAGCAGTGGTTTCAATAAATTAAGGTTGGCAAAAGTGATGTTGTACCATTTGTGGTTGGCAGCAGTGGTTTTAACAAGATTAAGGTTTTAGCTGAGGGGATTTTATCCCAAATTAAGGTTGGCAGCAGTGGTTTCAATAAATTAAGGTTGGTAGAACTGATTTTATACTCATTTGTGGTTGGCAGCAGTGGTTTCAATGAATTAATGTTGGCAGAAGTGGTTTTATAAGATATTTTGTTTGCAGAAACTATGTTATAAAGTTGAGGTTGGCACCAGTGGATTTAATAAGTTAAGGTTGGCAGAAACGATTTTACATAAAAAATTGAGGTTGGCAGCAGTGGTTTTAACAAGATTAAGGTTGGCAGCAGTGGTTTTAACAAGATTAAGGTTGGCAGCAGTGGTTTCAATAAATTAAGGTTGGCAGAAGTGATTTTATACTCATTTGTGGTTGGCAACAGTGGTTTCAATAAATTAAGGTTGGCAGAAGTGATTTTATACTCATTTGTAGTTGGCAGCAGTGGTTTCAATAAATTAAGGTTTGAAGAAGTGATTTTATACTCATTTGTGGTTGGCAACAGTGGTTTCAATAAATTAAGGTTGGCAGAAGTGATTTTATACTCATTTGTAGTTGGCAGCAGTGGTTTCAATAAATTAAGGTTTGAAGAAGTGATTTTATTAACGTTGGCAGCAGTGGTTTTAATTATGTTTGGCAGTTACGATTTTATACACAGTTGTGGTTGGCAGCACTGGTTTAAATAAATTTAGGTCGGCAGCACTGATTTTAATCCGAACTTCCAACTTGTGTAAAAGTGAAATTTGGATCATTCCGATGACAATGCTGCCAATCTTCATTTTGAACGAAAATCAATGTTGCCAACCTCTTTCCAGACTAAAATCACGACTGCCAATCTTAATTTATTGAAGACACTGCTGCCAACCTCAAATGTGTATAAAATCGTATCTGCCAACCTTGATAGTATTAAAACCACTGCTGCCAACCTCTTTCCGGACTAAAATCACGACTGCCAACCTTAATCTGTGTAAAAAACCACGAAATTCGTTTTCTAAACAATTAAAATTCTGCTAAAATCAATTTTCCGGTGTATTTTTTTTGTCTAAATGTTTACCTTGATATGCCTGATGTAATTGATTGACGTATTGCGGTTCGAGTATATTCCCAGGGTGGTCCACTTTCAGACCGGAATTTTTTTGTTAAAATATTCAATTTTATAGGAATAAATTATTTTATTTATCAGCATCGGCATCCCCTTGCCCCGTCAACTCCAGAATAGTGAAAAATGCAATTTTGGCGACGTATTCCATGGCTTCGTAGGGGACGACAAACGTGTTTTGTCCTGTTTTGAAATCGTAGCTTTCTTTAAGCTGAAAAATTAGAAAGTAATCTTTCGATTTATTTAGGTGGCATTGGTTTATGGAAATTGGACGATTTAGAAGGCACTGGCTTATAGAAAAGCACTGGTTTATAGAAAAAGAAGGTTGGCTGATAAGGGTTGGTAACTAAGGACACCTTATGACGTCAGCAAGAACCTTAGCCGCCTTTCTTTTTCGCATCCATCGTCTAATTTATTACTTGTTTAAACTTTTTATTTTCCCGGCTCGTTATCGAAGGAGAAGTGTGAACTTTGAGGTCGCATCGATGTCTGCAAATTTGACCCGGAAGTTTTTCATTCCTGAGGCTGAATTCGGGCAACTTCCACCCGTTAAGTTTCGCCAAATTTCGAAGCTTGATCGTATAATAGTCGCAACCGTAAATTTCGACTTCGCTACACTGGAAAATTCAATGAAATGAAAAAATTCTCATTGTGGACGAACTGAATTTCTTTGCGCAGCCTCGATTGTCCACGGTTCAATTTCCATTTCAAATCTTTTTTCACATAAAAAATCAAGTCACCTGTCAAAAAGCTAAAAGAACAATTCTGGGACATTTTTTGGCCAAAATTTTGATTATTCAATTTTGTTCGAAAATGACATTTTTGGTCTAAAAATCCTGAAAAATGCCTAAAAACGGTCTGAAACAGTCTAAAAACGTCCAACGAAGGTTCGAAAGGTCTAAAAACGTTTGCAGCCCGACGATTCGGGAGAGAAAATGGTGAAGTAAGCGTATATCGGAGAAACTGGGCCGGTCACTGACTTAGGTAAGACGGCCTGACTTGTCGCCGCCCTTGACTCACTCAGAAATTAAATGCCTTGCAAAAGGACAAAATGAAAAACATCGACCCAACCTATCTCGTCAAATCGACACTCCTTTTCCATTTGATTGACCCCAGGGGTATGAGGCAAGGGGACTCGTGTGGTGTCTTGTATTAATATCAACCCCCACCACCTCCCAAGTTTCTGTAAATGGAGAAACATTTTCACTGAATTTTCGAAATTAGTATTCCGCGTCTGTATGCCTCTGTATTAACAAAACAGCGAGTCGTTTTTAGTTCATTAATATTTTAAAAATGTACATAAAATACATACATAATGAAAAAGGCAACGAAAATCCCTGATCGGCCTTCTTTAAATGGAAAACATCTTCTGTGTGTCAGAATTATACGGATAAATGGAAATAATAAACCATAGACTTATGTAATGCGATTTTTTTTTTCTTCATGAAATAAGACGCCCACTATACTTAAAACAATGAATTTTGACTTGCAAATTGTCCGTGATTAAGAGCATGATGTAATTTTTCACTTAATCCTTTTTATTTGAAGATGAGGTTAAAAAAAGTCACATTTTTGACCTTTATAATTTGCAATCTTTGCCTTCTCAAGAAAAAAAAATTTATGTACGTTTAAATGCCCGTAGCTTCCACAATTTTTGACCGATTAAATTTCTATTTGTACCGTTAGAAAGCTCTTTTAAGTAGCTTTCCAACGATATAAATATCGATCAAATCGGTCAAAAATTGTGGAAGTTATGGACGTTTTGAGTCAAAAGATGGAAATAATTTTATTCGGGGAGGAGGTCCTGGGTGATTTCTTCATCAGCGAATTCCTCGTCGGCACTTTTTCCCCAAGGGGTTTTCGGCGGAAGCATCCCGGTTCTCGGTCTTTCTTGAATCGGTCCCAGGGGGTCGCTGTAACTCGCTTTTGACAAAATTAAATGAGTTTTTGAATATTTAGGATGTACCGATGTGCTGTTGGGTTTGCTGCTGATAGGACGTGGTTCCTCTGGAGGGAGGAGGGACGGGAGAGTCTAAATTTCCTGGGCTGTGACCTCCTCGTCCACTTGAGCGGCCGCTGCTTCTCCTCGAGCCTGACCTGCTGCTGCTAATCCTTTCCCGGATCTCCTTCGCTTTTTCCGCCCTTTTCAACTCCATCGCGTATTCTGTCGTCTCTTTCAATCCTAGGTCGCTGCAGAGCCTTACCAAATACTTCAAACCTAAAAAAACGATCACGATTTTGTTTTCAAGATGAAAAACTTACATTCGACGTTTTCGGGAAATCGTGCCAATGTAGTTTTGTAGGTGTTTAAAGCCGCCTGGTAGTTTCCGGCCCTGCGGTGGCACGAGCCGATCAGAAGTGGCCATTTGCTTTCGTGGGGCTGCATCAAAGCTGCCTTTTCGTAGAAGGGTATCGCTTTTTCGGGTACCCTGTGCGTCACGTAGTAGGCTCCCAGCCAATCCAAAACCCTCAAATCTGAAGGTAAGTATCTAAAAGCCTAAAAAAAAACTTGAATAACTATTCATACGTACAGCGAAAGTGGAAAAGTGGTTTGTCAGCATATTGAATGTGGGTAGGTGGGTACGTGGGTGGGTGGGTAGGTGGGTGGGTAGGTGGGTGGGTAGGTGGGTGGGTAGGTGGGTGGGTAGGTAGGTAGGTGGGTAGGTAGGTGGGTAGGTAGGTGGGTAGGTAGGTGGGTAGGTAGGTGGGTAGGTAGGTGGGTAGGTAGGTGGGTAGGTAGGTGGGTAGGTAGGTGGGTAGGTAGGTGGGTAGGTAGGTGGGTAGGTAGGTGGGTAGGTAGGTGGCTATGTAGGTGGCTATGTAGGTGGGTAGGTGGGTGGGTAGGTAGGTATGTGGGTATGTATGTGGGTATGTATGTGGGTATGTATGTGGGTATGTATGTGGGTATGTATGTGGGTAGGTATGTGGGTATGTATGTGGGTAGGTATGTGGGTAGGTATGTGGGTAGGTATGTGGGTAGGTATGTGGGTAGGTATGTGGGTAGGTATGTGGGTAGGTATGTGGGTAGGTATGTGGGTAGGTATGTGGGTAGGTATGTGGGTAGGTATGTGGGTAGGTATGTGGGTAGGTATGTGGGTAGGTATGTGGGTAGGTATGTGGGTAGGTATGTGGGTAGGTATGTGGGTAGGTATGTGGGTAGGTATGTGGGTAGGTATGTGGGTAGGTATGTGGGTAGGTATGTGGGTAGGTACGTGGGTAGGTACGTGGGTAGGTACGTGGGTAGGTACGTGGGTAGGTACGTGGGTAGGTACGTGGGTAGGTAGGTGGGTAGGTAGGTGGGTGGGTAGGTAGGGTAGGTAGGTGGGTAGGTAGGTGGGTAGGTAGGTGGGTAGGTAGGTGGGTAGGTAAGTGGGTAGGTAAGTGGGTAGGTAAGTGGGTAGGTAGGTGGGTAGGTAGGTGGGTAGGTAGGTGGGTAGGTAGGTGGGTAGGTATGTGGGTGGGTAGGTGGGTAGGTAGGTGGGTAGGTGGGTAGGTGGGTGGGTAGGTGGGTAGGTAGGTGGGTAGGTAGGTGGGTAGGTAGGTGGGTGGGTAGGTAGGTGGGTAGGTAGGTGGGTAGGTAGGTGGGTAGGTAGGTGGGTGGGTAGGTAGGTGGGTAGGTAGGTGGGTAGGTAGGTGGGTAGGTAGGTGGGTAGGTATGTGGGTAGGTATGTGGGTAGGTAGGTAGGTGGGTGGGTAGGTAGGTGGGTAGGTAGGTAGGTAGGTTGGTCCGTGGCTACCTACAAGCGTGACATAAAAAATGCTCTTCGACTTTTATCCATGAACCCCAATTACTTACTTCATAGTGATAATGATAAGCTTGCTGTTTGTCGTTGTCCTCGTCGTATATTTCACCGAGTTTCTGAAGAATGCTCGGATCGGCTGGAACAATGCTTAGCAGCTGAAGAAACCTATAAATTGAGCGAATTAGAAATTCAAGAAGCAGATTAGGGAGGTACCATTCTATGGCTTGGTCGATGTCACCGACGAGCTGATGGAGATGCGCTAGTTGGTAGAGAACCGGCGGATGGCTGCTCATGATCGCATGCAGCTTGAGGAAATAGTCCAAAGCGTCTTCGTATTGTTCGAGTCGTTTGTGAACGAGGCCCAAATTGTAAAGAGCGGCGATGCAAGATGGGTCGTTGTCGATAGCTGTCAAGTAGAAATTTTTCGATTTCTCATAATCACCACGGGCCAACGCACAATTTCCCAAGTTGACGAACGCTGCTGCGTTGTAGCTATCGGAAAGGCGGGCAAGCTCAGCGAATTTTTCGGCTTCTTCGATTTCTCCTCTCTGGAAGAAGAGATAGAAGAATGTAGCATTGATGGTAGCTTACATGGTAGTATATGAAGGAGAGATTGGTGGCAGCGGTTGTGGCGAGACGTGACTCAGGACTTTTCTGGAGACCTTTGAGTGTCTCGATGGCCGGAGGGAGGTCACGCTGTTTCAAATACATCAACGCCCGATTCACTTCCAAATCTCCAGCCAGACTAGGATGAAGCGAATTCCTCACAGCTTCCATACACCAGTTGTACCCAGCAGTAAAATTGTTATCGATTGCGGGCGCTATAAGTTTCGCCGCGTTCAAAATACTGCTGTACGCTTGATCCCTCAATTCCCTTTCCAATCTCCTCAAATTATCATCCCTGATTACTTCGAAAACTAGTTTCTGATTCGGGTCATCATCCTAAAAAAGAGTCAACATTTCCTGATCGAACTATACGAACCATAGCAGCATATCTTTCTTCATCGATGTCCAAAGAGATGGACAACATTTTTGTGAAACTTTCTTTCATTCTTTCTTTATCACCCATTGCGTAATGGCATATTACAGTATACAAACCTAAAAGTCAAATTTTTGGTAAAAATTCGAATCTGAGGTCAATTTAAACTTTTTTTTTTTTGCCAAAAATTTACATACCAGCCTTGAAATTCGGTTTTTCTTGCATTATGTATTCAAAACTACTGCATGCGTCGTTGTACTGTCCCATTTTGACAAAAAGGAGGCCAATATTGTGCATTATTTTGACCCTAGAAAGTACAGGTTAGTAATCATGATAGGTTATAAATTATAACCTCAAATCTTTGTAGGTGGTCGGAACTTGATCTAAGGCCATTCTGTACATTTTGATGGCTTTCGGGATCTGCCCTGTCCTGACGTAGAGGTTTCCCATGTTTACTTTGAGTTGGTTTGAATTTTGAAACATCCTGTTTGAGGTTAGGACAGTGTATGTGTTTAAAGCTTCGGAGTTCATTTCGTTGTTTTGGTATTGGGTGGCTAAGTTGAAGAGTACGAGGCATGTGAGGTCGATGTTGTGGGTGTCGCCCATTCCTGATTGCTCTTGGATTCTGATGAGGTTCTTTTCTTTTCCTGAGGCTTCTTTCGCCTTCTCCAGCGCTCCCGGGAAGTCTTTCTTCGCAGCGAGTATGCACGATTCGTCGATGAGCTCCGTTATCGATTTTTCGATTCTTCTTATTTTATCTTCGATTCTTTCTTCGGATCTTTCGAGGAGAGGCGTTATCGAAGGGCGGGGTGTGATGATCGTGTCGCTCCTCTGAGAAGTGTATCCGGCACCTCGGACTGCTGTCATCGGTCTCGTCACTTGGTCCGTCATACCGGTCACAGGTCTCAACCCGCTTTCTCGAAACTAACAACAAAATGGAACTCGCTAATACTATTCCATGCTCAAGAGTTGGATTTTTCTTTTTTTTTGCAAATAACTTAAAAAATACGCATCCTAGCGAAATAATGACTCTATTCAAAATTAAAGCTCGTAAAATTATCTACGAAAAAGGCTTAGTAGTTGTTTTCGCTCAGATCTATAGTTAAGGAGAAATGGAAGGAAAAAGTCTTTTTTTTCTTTTTCAAATAACTCGAAAAATACGCATCCCAGCGAAATAATGACTCTATTCAAAATTACAGGTCGTAAAATTTTCTACCAAAAAGGCTTACTAATTGTTTTCGCTAAGATCTATAGTTAAGGAGAAATGGAAGGAAAAGGTTTTATTTTCTTCCTCTTCAAATAACTCGAAAAATACGCATCCTAGCGAAATAAAGACTCTATTAAAAATTAAAGCTCGTAAAATTTTCTACAAAAAAGACTTAGTAGTTGTTTTCGCTAAGATCTATAGTTAAGGAGAAATAAAGGGAAAAAGTCCTAAAAACTGCCGCAGTTTTCGAAAAACGTCCATTTGCATTTACGGCTCCTGATAACGCTAAGTCCTAGGAAGTTGAAAGTCAAAAATTCGCTACCTTTAATGGCTTGGAGATAAGAAGTGAAGCCGCTTTGCGATCTAAAAAACGAAAGTTTTGTTTGTTGACTTTTCTCCCTCCATATCTCCTTAACTATTGGTCTTAGCCAAAACGACTCTAAATACTTTTTTGTAGGAAATTTTACGAGCTTTAATTTTAAATAAAGTCATTATTTCGCTAGAGTGCGTAGTTTTCGAGTTATTTGCAGGAAAACGAAAAAAAGCCAACTTCGATATATACGTACTCCAGATGACGTCCCGAGTCGCATAGCAGTCCCTGGAGTCTTATATCCTGTATACTAAAACAAAATTTATATTGTTTATATTCCGCCCCCGCAAGCAAAATATACCAATCTAGTTCTTTTTCCATAAGAAGACTTGAGGGCTTCTTGCAAGTATTCATCTTGTTCGATATTTTTGGTGTTGAATGCAGGATGATAGTCATCGTATCCGCTATACAGGTCATCCTCGTCGGTCGGGGTTGGCAATTGCAGACGTCCAAGAACGGCCATTATTTCAATACTAAAGAATAGTTCGATATAAAATAAAATCCACCTTATACTAAAAGAAACCCAAAAACGTCTCCATGGAGATTGAACCGGTCAACAAACGCGGGGTCGATTTGGTGACGGTTCGTTGGCAACACTGCTTTTTTAAAACCACACAACAAAGTTACCTTCTTTGTTTATCTATTTTATCACCTATCAAGTTTATTACATGTTTGCGACATGATTTATGTTGTATACTTGAAAATCTTGTAAGTGCGATTTGAAATCCAATTATAAAGAGGCTTAAAATACCATTGTTACATGAAAAAGGGGAAAAAAGGAGGGAGGATCTTTAAAAAAAAAAGTTTTAAACTTAATCTTTAAAAGGTTCGAAAAATTGTCTCTTAAAACGTTGATTTTGATGTTTTTGCTGAATAATTATCTCTTAAAACGTTGATTTTGACTTATTTGACGAAAAATTGTCTCTTTAAAACGTTGATTTTGAGGTTTTTGATGAAAGAGAACCTTAAAACGTTGATATTGAGGTTTTTGACGAAAAACTGTCTCTTAAACCTTTGATTTTGAGGTTTTTCATACTAAAGTTATCTCTTAAAACGTTGATTTTGAGGATTTTTGACCAAAATTTGGCTTCAGAAAACGTTGATTTTGAGGTTTTTGACGAAAAATTGTCTCTTAAAACATTGATTTCAAGGTTTTTCAAACGAAAATTATCTTTTAAAAGTTGATTTTGAGGATTTTGGACGAAAATTTGGCTTTGTAAAACGTTGATTTTGAGGTTTTTGATGAAAGATTGGTTCTCAAATAATGTAAATTTTAAGGTTTTTGACGAAAGAGACCCTTAAAACGTTAATTTTGAGGATTTTAGACGAATATTTGGCTCTATAGAACGTTGATTTTGAGGTTTTTGATGAAAAATTGCCCCTAAAAACGTTGATTTTGAGGATTTTTGACGAATAATAGCCTTAAAACGTTGATATTGAGGTTTTTGCCGAAAAATTGTCTCTTAAACCTTTGATTTTGAGGTTTTTCATACTAAAGTTATCTCTTAAAACGTTGATTTTGAGGTTTTTGATGAAAAATTGCCCCTAAAAACGTTGATTTTGAGGATTTTTGACGAATAATAGCCTTAAAACGTTGATTTTGAGGTTTTTGATGAAAAATTGACTCTTATAACGTTGATTTTTGAGGTTTTTCAAGCGAAAATCATCTCTTAAAACGTTGATTTTGAGGATTTTTGACGAAAATTTGGCTTTATAAAACGTTGATTTTGAGGTTTTTGATGAAAGATAGGTTCTCAAATAATGGAAATTTTAAGGTTTTTGACAAATAAGAGCCTTAAAACGTTGATTTTGAGGTTTTTGATGAACAATTATCTCTTAAAACGTTAATTTTGAGGTTTTTCAAACGAAAATCACCTCTTAAAACGCTGATTTGAGGATTTTTGACGAAAATTTGGCTTTATAAAACGTTTATTTTGAGGTTTTTCAAGCGAAAATTATCCTTAAAACGTCGATTTTGACGAATATTTGGCTTTGTAAAACGTTTATTTTGAGGTTTTTGACGGAAAATTGTCTCTTGAAACATTGATTTTGAGGTTTTTAAAGCGAAAATCATCTCTTAAAACGATGATTTTGAGGATTTTTGACGAAAATTTGGCTTTATAAAACGTTTATTTTGAGGTTTTTTATGAAAAATTGTCTCTTAAAACGTTGTTTTTTAGGGTTTTCAAACGAAAATTATCTCTTAAAACGTTAAGTTTGAGGTTTTTTCCGGAAAATAATTGTCTCGTTGGTTTTATTTTTTTGGATTGATTTTTGACGTTGATTCTTAGGTTTTGGACGAAAAATCGTCTCTTAAAACGTTGATTTTGAGGATTTTTGACGAAAATTTGGCCTCATAAAACGTTGATTTTGAGGTTTTTGATGTAAGATAGGTTCTCAAATTATGGAAACTTTATGGTTTTTGACAAATAAGAGCCTTAAAACGTTGATTTTGAGGTTTTTTATGAAAAATTGTCTTATAAAACGTTGATTTTGAGGTTTTTGATGAAAAGTTATCTCTTAAAACGTTGATTTTGAGGATTTTTTTTTAATTTGTTAATTTTTTGCCTTGTTAATTTTTCATAAAATTGTCTTCATTAACGTGAATTTACGGGATTTTGTGTTCTTTCTTTCTTTTCCTTTCTTCCTCATTCTCTCTGTCTTTTGGCCATCCCCCCTGGCTAAGAAGTCCTTTATCCAATGAAAAAGAGGCATAAAATCCCTCAATCCGTGGAAAAAAATGGTTAAAATTCCCTAATCCAATGAAAAAGAGGCGTGAAAACTCATAATCCAATGAACGAGATGCTTAAATCATTGAAAAGGTCACTCAAAACCCCAAAACCAATGAAAAAGTTGCTCATAAAATTTAAAATAAAAAACTTACAATTCTGTTTCAGATGAATTATGGATGAGAAAAGTGAGTCTTTTGTCCCCATTTAGTCAAAAATGAACATTTCGAGAATGTTGGAGAAAAACGTGAATACTTTTATGAGTTCGACAGAAGAGTCTATCATTTCGCATATAAAACGGCATGAGGTCGTCGGGCGGAAAAAAGGTCCTCTCGACTGCGACTTTTGCCCGAAGAAATTCAAAAATCCGAGCAAACTGAGACGTCACGAGCTCTCTCATAGAAGCGAAAAGCCATTTAAATGCAGCTTCTGCTCCAAAAAATTCGCCAGAACTTACCACGTGGTGATGCATGAGAGGATCCATACTGGGGAAAAGTTACATCAATGTGGATTCTGCGACTCTAGCTTTACTGAGATGAATTCTTTAAAAAGGCATGAAAGAACACACACAGGAGAGAGGCCCTACAAATGCCTTTCATGCTCAAAAACATACGCCCATCTCTCCAATTTGAGAGTCCACGAGCGCATCCATACTGGCCAAAAGCCCTACAAGTGTAAAGTTTGCCACAAACATTATACAGACTCATCAAATTTGAAACGTCATGAAATACTCCATACTGGTGAAAAGCCATACCGCTGTACATTTTGTGATAAACGATATGCAGATTCGTGCAGTTTGAGTAAACATGTTAAGCGAAATCATGCTGAGACATCAATATGAGAATTTTTTCGCATATTTTGTTCCTTTAAAGTTGATTCGTTTCGTATGTCCCCTGTGTCTGGAGTCCACAGGCCATGGAGTTAGCCAAAAGGCTAACATTCAGTATTATGAGGGGTTATTGAGCGTTTTAAAGGTGATTTTTTTTCGTTTTTTGCAAATATCTCGAAAACCGTAGGTCGTAGGCGAAATAATTATTAGTACAAAATTAAAGATTTTTTAATTTTCTACAATTTTGAGCTAATACAATTTTTTGTGGGACCAAACGTATCAGAGCTACGAGGTGGGAAAAAAACGGGGTTTTCTATTTTGACCCCTGAAGGAGGGAAGACGTCATCTAATCAAAAAAGTGTACTTAATAAAAGTTGTAGAGAATTTAATTACCTTTTGAAAACGATTCTCATAAGGCAATTAACGATAAATAGGCAGGGGTGGGGGTAAATTTCAAAAAATGTCAAAAAAAAATTTCATTGAAAAATTGAAATTTCAAAAAAATTTATAAAAACAAAATTAAAGCTTATAAAATTTGCTACAGATTTGATTAACTAAGATTTTTTCTAGGACCAAAGGTTTCTGAGCTACGAGGCGACAAAAAAGCAGGATTTTCGAGTTTTTCTTATGAAAAAAGTAAGATTTTAGAAAAGTCGGAAAAAAGCAAGGAAGGCGTTTTCTAATCAAAAAAGCGTACTAAGTAAACGTTATAGAGAATTCAATTTCCATTTAAAATCAACTATTGAGAATGAATTAACGATCAACAGGTAGGGGTGGGGGTAAATTTCAAAAAATGTCATTGAAAAATTGAAATTTCAAAAAAATTTATAAAAACAAAATTGAAGCTTATGAAATTTGCTACAGATTTGATTAACTAAGAGTTTTTCTAGGACCAAAGGTTTCTGAGCTACAAGGCGACAAAAAAGCAGGATTTTCGAGTTTTTCTTATGAAAAAAGTAAGATTTTAGGAAAGTCGGAAAAAAGCAAGGAAGGCGTTTTCTAATCAAAAAAGCGTACTAAGTAAACGTTATAGAGAATTCAATTTCCATTTAAAATCAACTATTGAGAATGAATTAACGATCAACAGGTAGGGGTGGGGGTAAATTTCAAAAAATGTCATTGAAAAATTGAAATTTCAAAAAAATTTATAAAAACAAAATTGAAGCTTATGAAATTTGCTACAGATTTGATTAACTAAGATTTTTTGTAGGACCAACGGTTTCCGAGCTACGAGGCGACAAAAAAGGGGGATTTTTGAGTTTTTCCTATGAAAAAAGTCATATTTTAGAAAAGTCAGAAAAAAGCAAGGAAGGCGTTTTTTAATCAAAAAAGCATACTAAGTAAACGTTGTAGAGAATTCAATTTCCATTTAAAATCAACTATCGAGAATCAATTAACGATCAACAGGTAGGGGTGGGGGTAAATTTCAAAAAATGTCAAAAAAAATTTCATTGAAAAATTGAAATTTCAAAAAAATTTATAAAAACAAAATTGAAGCTTATGAAATTTTCTACAGATATGATTAACTAAGATTTTTTGTAGGACCAACGGTTTCCGAGCTACGAGGCGACAAAAAAGGGGGATTTTTGAGTTTTTCCTATGAAAAAAGTCAGATTTTAGAAAAGTCAGAAAAAAGCAAGGAAGGCGTTTTTTAATCAAAAAAGCATACTAAGTAAACGTTGTAGAGAATTCAATTTCCATTTAAAATCAACTATCGAGAATCAATTAACGATCAACGGGTAGGGGTGGGGGTAAATTTTATTTTCAAAGGAAAAAAAATCATCTTAAAAACGGCGCCCGGGTTTCGGTTATGGACATTTTTTTTGGTTAATCAGGGGACCAAGCCCTACACACGTGGAGAAACAAAATACCTTATTTATTTCTTTTTTTTGGCCTTTTCGGGCTTAGATTGACTGTACTATATAATATAACCTGTAAGTTGGCCCTTATCTCCAACTTCCCCTTAACCTTCCTTCACCACCCCCCAACCTCCTCTATAAAAAAAATTGGCAAACCAGCATAAGGTTTCAATAAAATAAAAAAAATTAATTTTGTTTATAAAAATATTTTAAAATTAGGTATAATACAATAAAAGATTATATCTTTAAAATTCTGCTTTGGTAATTTTTTACTTCAGTGAGAAAGGACTGCATGGGATCCTCTCCTAAAAAATTAAATTAATTAATTAATACACGTACCTTGGGGTAAAAATGCGATAAATTTGTTGAGCAGAGTGGTAGCTGTTTCCCTCAACAGACGTGAATCTTTGATTTTTTTCCCATAATAAATGGTTAATTGTTTAATGGTGAGGACGATGTGGAAATGCTTTTTGACGATTTCGTAGGACAGGTCCAGATTTGCAAGTTGGTTTAATATATTTATTACTTTTTGGACGTCGTGGTCTTCGAATTTAAGATGCTCGATGATGGCGTAATTTGCTTCCATCATTTCTCTTTCGACGTCTTCGCTCTTTTCCGATGTCTCGCCATTCAATCTGCTCTCTGTTTGCCTTTTCCGCTCTTTTTTCGGCCGAGTGTAACCGCTCTTGAGGTTTTCAATCGGATTCGGCTTAACCGCTTCTTCGGAAACATTTTCTTGTTCGTCATTGATCACTAAGACATCCGACTCATGCTAAAATAAAAAAAAAAAATTTTTTTTGTTTATCTTTTTATGGTCAAAAATTCCTTTTTACCCCATTTGTGGTGCCCCCTTTTACAAAATTAGTGGTGCCTTCCTTTACCTAATATGTGGTGCTCCTTTTTACCCAATACCAAAATGCGGTACTCTTTTTTACCCACTTTGTGGTATTTTTTTAAACCCAATTTGTGGTGCTCTTTTTTTTTTAAACAAAATTTGTGGAGGTCTTTTTACCCAATTTGTGGTGCTCTTTTTTACCCATTTTGTGGTGTTCTTTTTTTAAACCCAATTTGCGGTGCACTTTTTTAAACCCAATTTGTGGTGCTATTTTTTTAAACCCATTTCGTGGTGTTTTTTAAAAACCAAATTCGTGGTGCTCTTTTTTTTTACCCAATTTGTGGTGCTATTTTTTAAAACTCAATTGTGGGGCTGCTCTTTTTTACCCAATTTTTGTTGCATTTCGTGGTGCTCTTTTAGGTATTTTACCCAATGTGTGGTCTATTTTTCACCTAATTTGTGGTGCTCTTTTTTTTAGACATTTTGTGATGCTCTTTTAGGTATTTTACCCAATTTGTGGTCTATTTTTCATCCAATTTGTGGTGCTCTTTTTTTTAAACATTTTGTGATGCTCTTTTAGGTATTTTACCCAATTTGTGGTCTATTTTTCATCCAATTTGTGGTGCTCTTTTTTTAGACATTTTGTGATGCTCTTTTAGGTATTTTACCCAATTTGTGGTCTATTTTTCACCCAATTTGTGGTGCTATTTTTTTACCCATTTTTTTGGTGCTCTTTTTTACCCAATTTGTGTTGCTCTTTACCCATTTAGTGATGCTCTTTTAGGTATTTTACCCAATTTGTGTACTATTTTTCACCCAATTTGGGGTGCTCTTTTTTTTAACCCATTTTGTGGTGCTCTTTTGGTATTTTACCCAATTTGTGGCCTATTTTTCACCCAATTTGTGGTGCTATTTTTTTCTTTTTTTAGACATTTTGTGATGCTCTTTTTTTAACCCTTTTTTTTGGTGCTCTTTTTTACCCAATTTGTGTTGCTCTTTTTTCTTTTTTTTCACCCATTTAGTGATGCTCTTTTAGGTATTTTACCCAATTTGTGGTGCTCTTTTGGTATTTTACCCAATTTGTGGTGCTCTTTTGGTATTTTACCCAATTTGTGGTCTTTTTTTCACCCAATTAGTGGAGCTCTTTTAACTCAATTTGTAGTACTTTTTTTTTAAACCCAATTGTGGTGCTCTTTTTTACCCAATTTGTGCTACTGTTTTTTTCTTCTTTTTTTATACCCATTTTGTGGTGCTCTTTTAGGTGTTTTAACCAATTTGTGGTCTATTTTTAACCCAATTTGTGGTGCTCTTTTTTTAAACCCAATTTGTGGAGGTCTTTTTACCCAATTTGTGTAGCGTTTTTTTAAACCCATTTTGTGGTTCTCTTTTTTTTTCCATTTTGTGGTGCTCTTTTTTACCCAATTTGTGCTACTGTTTTTTTCTTCTTTTTTTTACCCATTTTGTGGTGCTCTTTTAGGGGTTTTAACCAATTCGTGGAGCTCTGTTTACCCAATTTGTGTTGCTTTTTTTTTACCCATTTTGTGGTGCTCTTTTTTTAGACATTTTGTGATGCTCTTTTAGGTATTTTACCCAATTTGTGGTCTATTTTTCACCCAATTTGTGGTGCTATTTTTTTACCCATTTTTTTGGTGCTCTTTTTTACCCAATTTGTGTTGCTCTTTTGCTCTTTTTAGATATTTTACCCAATTTGTGGTCTATTTTTCACCCAATTTGTGCTGCTCTTTTTTACCCAATTTGTAAAGCTGATTTTAATGTTACCCAATTCGTGGTGCTCTTTTTTACCCCATTTGTGGTGCCCTGTTTACGGGCTCATTTTTACCCCATTTAATTCCGGTGTTCAATTCTAATTTTACTTTCCTAACTAACCTGAGTTTCCGGGGAATTCAATGATCTGGCGCTGTTTTCTTCCATCCTTTTAAGTTCCCTCCTTGTTTTCAAATTTTCGCTCTTATTTTTCGTTTCTTCGCTTTCTAAACCTTCAACTTTTTGCTTTACACTATTCAATCTGCTCGCTTTTAACCTCTTCGCTAATCGACTCGATGGGGCAAGCGAAAAAGCTGGAAGACTTTCAGATTTATCATCGTTTTTAATAGATAAATCATCTTCAGGCTCCATGGTCGCAACTTGAGAATCACTTGATTCAGCCAATTCTTCAACCTTTTGAAACTTTTTGCCAATTTTTCCAGTTTCTTCGCTCTTATTGCCTTCTAAACGTTCGATTTTTCTCTTTCCACTATTTAATCTTTTCTGATCTTCAGGTTTTTTCACCAGAGAAGAAATTTCTTGGGGCGCAGCATCTTTTGCAGGGTCATGCTAAAATATTTGATTAAAAACGATCTCCAGCCATTGTTATTCGTACTCACATGCTGATTTGCTGCATTTAACTTCCTCTTTGACCTCCCTGTCGCAGAATTTTGAGCATTTTCTGCTGCAGACGATAAAATTACCTAGAAGAAGGTTAGTATTTTGGTTTACTTGTTGAAAATTGAACCTCTTTGGACTGCTTGAAGGCTTTTCTTCTTGTTTTAAGTTCACTTATCGAATCTGGGACGTGAGAATCCTCTTGGGGAGCAGACTCTGCGATTTTCCTTTTGGACTTTTTCAGTTTACTCGTCGAATCTTGAGCTGCAGAATTGCTCGAATCATGCGCTTTATCGACATTTGATGCTTTAATTCTTCCTTCAGCGGGAAGAGGGTCTTCAGATAAGTCACTGTCTGCAGATGGTGTGTTGAGCTAGAAAAAACGTTATTATTAGGGGTTTTTTCATTAAAAAACATTGCAATAGGTAGATCTTCTGAAAGAGATATACCTGATCTTTGTTCAGTTTAAAGGTTTTTCTTCTTGTTTTAAGTTCGCTCGTTGAATCAGCGGCTTGAACGTGCGAAGTGACTGTCTTCGACTAAAAAAAAAAAAAGAATATTAGTTAACAAATTCAATGCGGCATGATTTAATGACTGAACAAGAGGTTTGGACCCAATTTCTTTTTGTGTAGTTTGGACCCCCTTTCATTTAGTTTGGACCCCCTTTTGTGTAATCTGGACCCCATTTGATTTACTTTGGACCCCCTTTCATGTAATTTGAATGGACCCTTTTGTTTAATTTGGGCCCCCTTTCATGCAATATGGACCCCTTTTGGTTTAGTTTGGCCCCCCTTTTGTGTAATCTGGACCCCATTTGATTTATTTGGGACACCCTTTCGTTTAGTTTGGACCCCCTTACGTTTATTTAGGACTTCCTTTCATTTAGTTTGGACCCCCTTTCATGTAATTTGAATGGACCCCTTTTCTTTAGTTTGGTCCCCCTTTCATGCAATATGGACCCCCTTTCGTTTAGTTTGGACCCCCTTTTGTGTAATCTGGACCCCATTTGATTTAGTTTGGGCCCCCTTTCATGTAATTTGAATGGACCACTTTTAGTTTAGTTTGGACCGCCTTTTGAGTAATCTGGACCCCATCTGATTTAGTTTGGACCCCCTTTTGTTTAGTTTGGACCCTCTTTTGTGTAATCTGGACCCCCTTGCTTTTAGTTTGGACCCCATTTTGTGTAATCTGGACCCCATTTGATTTAGTTTGGGCCCCCTTTCATGTAATTTGAATGGACCCCTTTTAGTTTAGTTTGGACCGCCTTTTGAGTAATCTGGACCCCATCTGATTTAGTTTGGACCCCCTTATCGTTTAGTTTGGACCCCCTTTCATGGAATGGACCCTTTTTTTTTGTTATTTGGGCCCCTTTTTGTTTAGATTGGACCCCCTTTGATGTAATTTGAATGGACCTCTTTTTTGTAGATCGGACTCCCTTTTCTTTAGTTTGGACCCTCTTTTGTGTAATCTGGACCCCATTTGATTTAGTTTGGACCCCCTTTCGTATATTTAGGAACCCCTTTCGTTTATAGGACCCTCTTTCGTTTAGTTTTGAGCCCCTTTCATGGAATGGACCCCTTTTTGGGCCCCATTTCGTTCAGTTTGGACCCCTTTGAAGCTGGTATAGGCGCATTTTATCCCCCTTTAACTGATTGTGACCCTGTTAATATGGTCTGGACCTCTTTTCGTGTACTTTGGACACCTTTTCTTATAATTTGGACCCGTTTTCGTTTCGTTTGGACCTCTTTTCAACTATTTTAAGATGATATGACCCTGTTAAGATGGTCTGGACTCCTTTGCACGTAGTTTGGACCCCTTTTGAGCTGGTTCAGGCTCTTTTTATCGTGTTAAAACCCCCTTGAAGGCTTTATGACCATTTTAAGCTGGTCGGGACCCTCTTTTGTGTAGTTTGGGCCCTTTAAAGTTTTGCTTGAACTTAATTTATACTGCTTAGGCCCACCCTCTTGGGGTTGAAGCTGGTTTGGACCCATGGAAAGCCTGGTTCTAGGGTATCAGGGTTGCCAACCATTTGATGACTTACAGCATCGTTGTCTTCTGCCAAATCGTCTTCAAGCTCGTCCATCGCGATTATAAGCGACTGCCGTTTTGTTTTGATTTTTTCCTTGAGGCTTCCATACAATTTGACGTTCTTGACGCTTATTTTCCCGCATTCGCCGGTCCCGTAGAAAAAAACGTCGACACTTTTCTGATTGTGGACGTTGGTAACTTTGGCGGGCCAGAAGGGGAACCCTCGGACCTTCGCTAGCACTTTGTCTCCAACTTTGAAGACAGACATTCTACAACAATAGAAAAAATTAACAATTTACAACTTATTAATAAATGGAAGACCTTTTGTTCAAATTCAAGCACGGAAATTGATAAATGAAGTAAGTATTTTCAGAAACCGTAAACAAAACAAGCGTCTGCGCACATAACCTGACACGAAGACAGAAGGTACTCTTGCGGTTTCTACAGGCTCGCCAACTGAACCACGCATTTCTGTCTGAGGATTTTTGAGGCATAGTTTGAGGTTCCTTTGTTTATTTTTCGATGATTTTTCAACGCATTTTTTATTTTAAATAGAGGAAACGGGAAAAATTGTGAGGAGAAGGGCAATTTTTAACGATTTAGACCGTACCTAAATACTCCTTTTTATTGAAATTGCGGAAGGGTACACGGTATTAAAACAAAATACAAGAATGGCAAAACTTTTAATAAAAGATTAAAAATAATTGTTATTTTAATTTAATTATTAAAAAATATTGCATTGAGGATTATAAAAAATTTAAAAGTGTTTTGGCGATAAATTAAGGTGGCAACATTGTTACCATTGCTTGCATCAACAAAAGTCGAAAACTAAGTTAAACTTATTTTTAAGAGATTTTTTTTTGTGTTTTATGAGGTAGGTATTCTATTCTTGAATGTTTTTGAAAAATAAAATGAATTTTTTAAGTCGAAATGGAGAAAAAAGGAGTTGGCCGCGGTCTTATGATTCAAAGGATTTTGGAGCATGCATCGCTCTCAGTGAGTCGAAATTTATTTATTTTAGTTGTTTGAGATGATGATTTATTATAAATTACCTATTTAAAAAAAATTGTATTTGAGGTTGGTCATCGATGGATATGGGTAAGGTATGATAAGGGTCCAAGGCAGCAGTCATCCAATTTCCGACAAAACAGCCGTTTTTTCTCAGGGAATACTGTTTGATTTCGATTTATCTTATGTCCCGGGAAAAGCTAGTACAATAGCTGAGTTTTTCATGAAAATCGGGTATTTTTCTGGGAAAAACTGGTAGTTTACAGCGACAATCAAATTTCTTGAGAAAAGCAGCCAGTTTTCCAGGAGAAGTTAGTCACTTTTCTCGGGAAATATTTGATATCAATTTGTTCAATGTTCCGGGAAATGTTAGTACATAGATGAGCTTTTTTTCATGAAAATTGGATAGTTTTCTCGGAAAAACCTGTTGCCTATAGCAACCATAAAATTATCTGAGAAATACCACTTTCCCAGGAGAAGTTTGCCGTTTTTCTCGGGAAATACCTTTTGATATTTATTCAATTTTCCGGGAAAAGCTAGTACATGGATGAGCTTTTTTTCATGAAAATTTGATAGTTTTCTCGGAAAAATCTGTTGCTAATAGCCTATATCAACCATAAAATTATCCGAGAAAAACCACTTTTCCAGGAGAAGTTTCGTTTTTCTCGGGAAATACAGCGTGATATCAATTTGTTCAATTTTCCGGGAAAAGCTAGTACATGGATGAGCTTTTTTTCATGAAAATTGGATATTTTTCTCGGAAAAATCTGTTGCCTATAGTAACCATTAAATTATCCGAAAAAAAAAAACAGCCACTTTTCCAGGATAAGTTTCGTTTTTTCGGGAAAACCATTTATATCATTGTTCAATTTTCCGGGAAAAGGTACAGTGGCTTTTTTCATGAAAATTGGTATTTTCTCGAAAAACGTGCTAAAGCCTATATCAACCATAAAATTATCCGAGAAAAACCACTTTTCCAGGAGAAGTTTCGTTTTTCTCGGGAAATACAGCGTGATATCAATTTGTTCAATTTTCCGGGAAAAGCTAGTACATGGATGAGCTTTTTTTCATGAAAATTGGATATTTTTCTCGGAAAAATCTGTTGCTAATAGCCTATATCAACCATAAAATTATCCGAGAAAAACCACTTTTCCAGGAGAAGTTTCGTTTTTCTCGGAAAATTCAGTGTTATATTACTTTGTTCAATTTTCCGGGAAAAGCTGGTACATGGATGAGCTTTTTTCATGAAAATTGGATAGTTTTCTCGGAAAAATCTGTTGCTAATAGCCTATATCAACCATAAAATTATCCGAGAAAAACCACTTTTCCAGGAGAAGTTTCGTTTTTCTCGGAAAATTCAGTGTTATATCACTTTGTTCAATTTTCCGGGAAAAGCTGGTACATGGATGAGCTTTTTTCATGAAAATTTGATAGTTTTCTCGGAAAAACCTGTTACCTAGATAGCAACCATAAAATTATCCGAGAAATACCACTTTTCCAGAAGTTTTTCATTTTTTCTCGGGAAATTTTCGATATCAATTTGTTCAATTTTCCGGAGAAGATATTCCATGGCTGGTTTTTCTCATGAAAATTGGATAGTTTTCTCGGAAAAACCTGTTGCCTATAGTAACCATAAAATTATCCGAAAAAAACAGCCACTTTTCCAGGATAAGTTTGTCATTTTTCTCGGGAAACACCATTTGATATCTATTTGTTCAATTTTCCGGGAAAAGGTAGTCCATGGCTAGGTATTTTCCCATGAAAATTGGCTAGTTTTCTCGGAAAAACCTGTTTCTAAAAGCCTATAGCAACCATAAAATTATCCGAGAAAAAGCAGCCACTTTTCCAGGAGAAGTTTCATTTTTCTTATCAATCTTTTTCTCTTCTTTTTTTTCCTTATCAATTTTTTATTAATTGATCGAATCATTCTGGAAAATTTGAGAGTTTTCTTGGAAAAAAGATTGTGTAGTTTATTGCAACCATCAAATTTTCTGAGAAAAGTAGCTGGTTTTTCCAGTAGAGTTAGACGTTTTTCTCGGTAAAATTTCTATTTTGAATGAAAACTTACCATTGAAAAACGGTTTTTGGAAAATCCATTGTAGGATCAATTTTCAGAATTTTTGACGTTTTTCCATGCTGGTTTTTCCAAGAAAAATTAAAACTCTGTCCTCTCTTTTTGGGACAGTTTGATATCTTAAAATTGTTATGTTGAGCAGAAAGAGGAGCGGAAGGATCGAGCTGCCGCCACTTTGAAGAAACCGTTCAGAAGTAACCTCCAAGGAAATGACTCTGACAGTTCTTCCGGTCACAGGAGTACTCCGGACAGTTCATTCGGAACTAGGAGCACTCCAGACAGCCTTTCGAGCTCGTCGAGCAGCCTTGCCGAGCAAAAGAGCACCTCTGGCAGCAGCTCCGGTTTTGTCTCTTCAGACAAAGATCTTCCAACCCCCGCTGTAGGCAAAGGAAGAGCAAAATACATGTAAGGAAAAAAAATTAGCATCATCTCTTGATTTCAGTCGACGTGATGACGACGTGGATGTTCATTTGGGGAAGTTGAAGATTTCAAAGGGTCCACAGAGAATGGAAGTTCCCGATGATGCAGAAGAAACGGTCATCCGGACAGGGCACTCGGGCGACAAGTAGGTTCTTGTGGGCTTTCATTACGATTATAATCGTAATCATATTTTTTTTTTATGATTTTCAATTATAATACTTTTTTTTTTACAATTTTCCAAAAAAATTGTATTTTTTTAAAACAATTTCTCTGAAAAAATTGCATTTTTTACAATTTTTGTGAAAAAATTGCATTTTTTTACAATTTTTCTGAAAAAATTGTATTTTTTTTAAAACGATTTTCTGAAAAAATTGTATTTTTTTAAAACAATTTTCTGAAAAAATTGTATTTTTTTAAAACAATTTTCTGAAAAAATTGTATTTTTTGAAAATACAATAATATTCTCAAAACATTGTATTTTTTTGTACAATTTTCTGAAAAAATTGTATTTTTTTAAAACTTTTTTTTAGGAATTTTGTTGATTTTTTTAAACGTTTTTGCAATCAATTAAAGTGTTTTAACGGTTTTTTTTGCAATAAAAATTACAATTATGATATAGTAAAAAAAAATAATACAATTACGGGAAAAAAAATTGTAAAAAAAAAAAATACAATTACGGAAAAAACTGGAAAAAAATTCTGGAAAAAATTGTAAAACAAAAAAACAAAAAACAAAACAATTTTCTGAGAAAATTAAAAAAAAATACAATTTTTTGAGAAAACGGTAAAACAATATTTTGACAAAATTGTTTAAAAAAATACAATATTTTGAGAAAATTGTAAAAAAAAAAATTCAATTTTTTTGAGAAAATTGTAAAAAAAATTCAATTTTTTGAGAAAATTGTAAAAAAAATTCAATTTTTTGAGAAAATTGTAAAAAAAATTCAATTTTTTGAGAAAATTGTAAAAAAAAAATTCAATTTTTTGAGAAAATTGTAAAAAAAATTCAATTTTGAAAATCATAAAAAAAATAGGATTGTACCTACGACTTTTTTGTTGTAAAAAAAATTTTTTTCTGAAAAAATTGCAAAAAAATACAATTTTTTGAGAAAATTCTAAAAAAACACGAATATATAAGCCTCTAGCCTGGGAGCCTCCGTGACGACCACCTCAATAGCCTACTTTCCTACGGAAATCCGCTAAAAGAAAAAAAAAAAAAAAAGATTATAATTTAAAATTATAAAAAAAATATGATTGTACCTACGACTTTTTTGTTGTAAAAAAAAAATTTTTCTGAAAAAATTGCAAAAAACCAAAAACAAAAAAAAAAAAAAACATTTTTTTGAGAAAATTGTAAATAAAATACAATTTTTTGAGAAAATTGTAAAAAAAAAAAACGATTATACCTAATTGAAAATTTTCAAAAAATAACTTTTTTGCTGAGTACTCAAGAAATTAAATTTCAGAGTGAACGTCGTTACAAACTATTTACGTTTGGATGTTGAACCCGGGCGTGGGGTGTTCCAGTACGACGTGAGCTACAGCCCCGAAGTCGATTCTCGTTTCATGCGAATAAAACTTCTAAAATCAGTCAACGATATCGTCGGAGACATCACCATGTTCGACGGGCACATTTTATATTTGCCGTTTCATCTCGAAAGACAAGTATGTCCTCTTTAAACCTCTTCTTATTTCTCAAAATGGTTTTTAGGAGATAAAAGTCGTCTCAGAAATGCCGACGGACGGATCGAAAGTCACTATTAAAATCGCATTCGTCAAAAAGCTCACAAATCAAGACAACGCGATGATCCATTTGTACAACATTCTATTCAGAAAAGTGATGAATAAGCTGGGACTTGTTTTACACGGGCAGAATTACTTTGATCCGAATGCGAGTAAAAGTGTTCCTCTGCATAAGTAATGAAAAAACGATTTTTGGACGGCTTTTATGTCTTTTTTTAGGCTTGAACTTTGGCCAGGGTGGATCACAGCGATTCACGAGTATGAAGGCGGAATCATGCTTTGCTGCGACGCTTCTTTTCGAGTCCTTCGCACTGAAACGGTTCTCGATCAAATGTAAGCAGTTTGATTCACGGTCAGAGTTGGGCGTAATCGTAATCATAAATTGTGAATATGATTACAATTATAATCGTATATTTTTTTTACAATGTTCAATTATAATCTTTTAATTTTAATTTTCGCAAAACTTGCATTTTTTTTATTTTAACAATTTTCCGTAATCGTAATTTTTTTTAAACAATTTTTTTCATAATTGTAATTTTTATTGCGAAAAACACTTTTTGAGAAAATTGTATAAAAAAAAATACAATTTTGGAGAAAATTGTATGATACAATTTTTGGAGAAAATTGTAAAATACAATTTTTGGGAAGAAAATTGTATATATACAATTTTTGGAGAAAAAAAATACAATTTTTGGAGAAAATTGTAGTATAAAAAAAATTTTTTTGGCGAAAATTGTGAAAAAAAATACAATTTTTGAAGAAAATTGTAAAAAAAAACAATTTTTGAGAAAATTGTAAAAAAAAACACAATTTTTTTGAGAAATTGTAATACAATTTTTCGAGAAAATTGTAATACAATTTTCTGAGAAAATTGTAAAAAAAAACACAATTTTTTGAGAAAATTGTAAAAAAAAAATAAAAAACATTTTTTTGAGAAATTGTAAAAACAAACATACATTTTCTCAATTTTGAGAAAATATAAAATTGTAAAATTTTAAAATTTTTTGAGAAAATTGTAAAACAAACATACAATTTTTTGAGAAAGTTGTTAAAAAAATGCAATCAAAAGAAATTGTTTTAAAAAAATACAATTTTTTTAGAAAATTGTTAAAAAAAAGAACAAGTTTTTAAAGAAAATTGTTAAAAAAATACGATCACGCCCAACTCTGCTCACAGTTCTGTAGTTCCCCCTCCTATCCCAGGGGGGTGAGGCAAAGTGACTTAAGTGCTCAAAGCTATACCGACCTCAACTTTCAGGGAGGATATACAACAGGATGGAGGAAACAATTGGAAAGCGATAGTTGAACACGCGATTGTCGGTCAGACGGTCTTAACACGCTACAACAACAAAATTTACCGCGTGGACGACATCGATTATAAATCAAGCCCCAGGGATGAATTCGAGCGTTCAGGCACCAAAGTGAGCACCACAAAAAAAGTTAACGAATCTTCAACCTTTTCTTTTAGATGTCATACATCGATTATTACAGAAGCCAATATGACATTACGATCAAAAATCGAGGTCAGCCTCTGCTGCAAAGCCGAGTAAAGTCGAAAATAAAAGGAGAACCTGACCACATGGTCAATCTGGTCCCTGAACTTTGTTTTCTCTCCGGACTCACCGACGAAATCCGAAGCGACGTCCGCATTATGAAAGACGTCACGTCGCATACTCGCATTTCGCCCGCCCAGAGGGAGCAGATGCTCAAAAAGTTCGTCAGAGCCATCAAAGGTAACCTTTTTGAACGTTTTAGTCCAGTCAAACTAATCCCAAAAGGCCAAATAAAAGAAAAAAATAAGGTATTTTGTTTCTCTATGGAAATGTATAGGGGTTGGTCCCCCCGAAACCCGTCAGGAGCGTTTTTAAGGTGATTTTTTTCGTTTTTTCACCAATATCTCGAAAACCGTAAATAGTAGGCGAAAAAATATTTAGAACAAAATTAAAGATAATTAAATTTGCCATAATTTTGAGCTAATATGATTTTTACGTAGGACCAAACGTTTCTGAGCTACGAGGTCGCAAAAAATCAGGGTTTTCTATTTTGACCTCTTAAGGACAGAAGACGTCATCTAATAAAAAAAGTGGACTTAATAAAAGTTGTAGAGAATTTAATTACCTTTAAAAAATAACTCTAAAAAAGCAATTAACGACAAATAGGCAGGGGTGGGGGTAAATTTCAAAAAAATTTCAAAACAAATTTCATTCAAAAATTGAAATTTCAAAAAAATTTATAAAAACAAAATTAAAGCTTATAAAATTTTCTACAGATTTGATTTACTAAGATTTTTTGTAGGACCAAACGTTTCTGAGCTACGAGGTGACAAAAAAGCGGGATTTTCGAGTTTTTGCTATAAAAAAAGTAAGATTTTAGAAAAGTCGGAAAAAAGCAAGGAAGGCGTTTTCTAATCAAAAAAGTATGCTAAGTAAACGTTGTAGAGAATTCGATTTCCATTAAGAATCAACTATCGAGAAGCCATTAACGATCAACAGGAAGGGGTGGGGGTAAATTTCAAAAATACATTTTTTACTCCTAAAGGACCTGTCATCTCGTAGCTCAGATACGTTTGGTCCTACAAAAAATCTTACTAGGTCATATTTGTAGAAAATTTAACAACCTATAATTTTGTTTTTATACAATTTTTTGAAATTTGATTTTTTTCAATAAAATTTTTTGACTGAATTTTTTTGAGTGTTTTGAAATTTGCCCCCTATCTGTTGGTCGTTAATTGATTCTCGATAGTTGATTTTAAATGGAAATTGAATTCTCTACAACGTTTACTTAGCATGCTTTTTTGATTAGAAAACGCCTTCCATGATTTTTCCCGACTTTTCTGAAATCTGACTTTTTTCATAGGAAAAACTCGAAAATCTCGCTTTTTTGTCACCTCGTAGCTCAGAAACGTTTGGTCCTACAAAAAATCTTAGTAAATCAAATTTGTAGCAAATTTTATAAACCTTAATTTTGTTTTTATTCATTTTTTTGAAATTTCAATTTTTGAATGAAATTTTTTTTTGAAATTTACCCCCACCCACGACTTTTGACCGTTAATTTTTTTTTGAGGGTTGGTTCTTAAAGGTAATTAAATTCTCTACAACTTTTATCAAGTTCACTTTTTTGATTAGATGGCGTCTTCTGTCCTTCAGAGGTTAAAATAGAAAGCCATGGTTTTTTTGCAACCTCGTAGCTCCGATACGTTTGATCCTACAAAAAATCGTATCAGCTCAAAATTATAGGAAATTTAATTATCTTTAATTTTGTACTAAAAATCTTTTCGCCTACGACCTACGGTTTTCGAGATATTAGGAAAAAACGAAAAAAATTGCATTAAAAACGCGTCCATGGTCGGTTATTTACTTTTTTGTCTGAAAAGAACTAATTTTAGAGAAACCGGATGTTGTGCAAATTTTTAAAGATTGGGGCCTTAATTTGAGTTCGGATCCATTAAAGCTGCAAGCGAGGAGGCTCGCTCCGGAAACGATCCATTTTGGAAACGATATCTCCCATAGGGGGACATTGAATGCGGAATGGAACCGCCAGGCTGCGTCCTCAAAAGCTCTTTCTTGTGTTCGTTTTTCAAATTGGGTGGTTTTTTATACGGGCCGTGATAGGTCGAGTGTGGAAGGTTTCATTTCGATGGCGATCAAATGTGGGACCGCAATGGGAATCCACATGGAACAACCGAGAGTCGTCGTAATTCCGAATGACGCGACATTGCATTTTATCAAAGGAATTCAGGAGGAGTACAATCAAAACCGGATGGTCCAGATGTTCGTCGTCATCTTTCCTAATGCGCGGAATGACAAATATCAGGCGGTGAAGCGTCTTTGCTGTATCGACGCGCCCGTCCCGACTCAAGTTATACTCGCGAGGACGATCTCGCGTGTCAACAATCTACGAAGCGTTTCGCAGAAAATCGTCATGCAGATGAACTGCAAATTGGGCGGAGCGTTATGGACTGTTGACACACCCTTGGTAACTCTTCATTATTTCTTCAAACTTTTTACTCGTTTAAGTCTTAAAAAGATGTGGGAGGGAGGGGAGGGGAGGTGTGGTTAAAAGAGTTGAAAGGTGTTTTGGCGTGGTTGGGAGGTAGATGGGAATGGTTTAAGCTAGGTTGGGTGGTGTTTTAGGGGAGATAGGAAGTGTTTTATCTAGGTTGGGATAGTGTTTAGATGAGAGGAAGTGTTTTAGCTAGGTTGGGAGGTGTTTTGGAGGGAGATGGGAAGTGTTTAAACTAGGTTGGGAGGTGTTTAGATGAGATATGAAGTTTTTGCTAATTTGGGAGGTGTTAGGGATGTGTTTTTGCTAGGTTGATGTGTTTAGATGAGATAGGAAGGGTTTAAGCTAGGTTGGGAGGTGTTTTGGGGGGAGATGGGAAGTGTTTGGGCTAGGTAGGGAGGTGTTTAGATGAGATAGGAAGTGTTTTAGCTAGGTTGTGAGGTGTTTTGGGGGAGATGAGAAGTTTTTGGGCTAGGTTGAGTTTTTGAGATGAGAGAGGAGGTGTTTTAGCTAGGTTTGAATGTGTTTTGGAGGGAGATGGGAAGTATTTAAACTGTGTTGGGAGGTGTTTAGATGAGATATGAAGTTTTTGCTAATTTGGGAGGTGTTAGGGATGTGTTTTTGCTATTTTGATGTGTTTAGATGAGATAGGAAGGGTTTAAGCTAGGTTGGGAGGTGTTTTGGGGGGAGATGGGAAGTGTTTGGGCTAGGTAGGGAGGTGTTTAGATGAGATAGGAAGTGTTTTAGTAAGGTTGTGAGGTGTTTTGGGGGAGATATGAAGTGTTTAAGCTAGGTTGAAAGATGTTATGGGAGATAAGAAGTGTTTGGGCTAAGTTGGGAGTTGTCTAGATGAGATAAGAAGTGTTTTAGCTAGGTAGGGAGGTGTTTTGTGGGATATGGGAAGTTTCTAAGCTAGGTTGGGAGGTGTTTTAGGGGGATATGAAGTGTTTGGGCTAAGTTGGGAGGTGTCTGGATGAGATAGGAAGTTTTTTACCTTGATTGGGAGGTGTTTTGGGGGAGATGGAAAGGTTTTAAGCTAGGCTGAAAGGTGTTTTGGGGGAGATGAGAAGTGTTTTTGCTAGGTAGAGAGGTGTTTAGATGAGATGCGAATTGTTTGGGCCAGATTTGGAGGTGTTTAGATGGGATAGGAAGTGTTATAGCTAGGTCGGGAGGTTTTTTGTGGGATATGGGAAGTGTGGGGGGGTATTTTGTGGGTTTGGGGGACTGGGTACGTACCTATTTTATAAACATGCATACCTTTATAAAATTGCTTCTACAAACTTTTTTTTCCATCGAAACTTATTCATTTCCAGAAAGAGTCAATGGTGGTCGGCATGGATACCTACCACGATCCTACGCGGCATAAGCAGAGCGTCTGCGCCGTTGTGGCGTCTCTAGACCGCGAACTCAGCCGATGGTACTCGAAAGCTTTTCAACAATATGTCGGCTCCGAATTGAACGACGGCCTCGAACTCTGTATCATCAAATGCCTCACAAAATACAAAGAAGTATTTTCTATTTTTTAACTTTTTGAACATAATTGATATTTTGTAAGGTGAACGGCTTCTACCCATGTCAGATAATTTTGTACCGCGACGGCGTCGGCGATGGTGATATCACTTATTGCCAACAGCATGAAATTACTCAAATTAAGACCGCATTTAACCGCATCTCGGTTAACTACAATCCAAAACTTCTTTGCGTCATCGCCCAGAAAAGGATCCACACCCGAATTTTTGGATTGGTAAGACAATTTTATTTTACAGGTCGATTTATATTGTTTTTTAGGAAAGAAACATGCTTGAAAATCCTTCTCCTGGGACCATCCTCGACCATACTGTGACCAGAAAGACTGTTTACGACTTCTATCTTGTTTCTGTTCTTGTCAAACAAGTAAGACCTTGTCGAGTTAATTTCCTAAATAATTTTTTTAGGGTACGGTCACTCCGACTCATTATGTTGTCGTTTATAATACGACGAATTTGACTCCAGACCAAGTCCAGAGGTTTACGTTCAAGATGACTCATCTTTACTACAATTGGTGTGGAACGATCAGATCTCCGGCTCCTTGTCAGGTAAACGAAAAACCCCTTTTCTTTCATTTACAAAACGTGCGCTTTGACGTCTAGAGCGTTTTAAGGAGATTTTTTTCTTTTTTTCTGCAATATCTCGAAAACCGTGAGTCGTAGGCGAAATAATATTTAGTACAAAATTAAAGATAATTAAATTTTCTATAATTTTGAGCTAATATGATTTTTTCGTAGGACCAAACGTTTCTGAGCTACGAGGTTGCGAAAAAACCGGGGTTTTCTATTTTGACCTCTTAAGGACAGAAGACGTCATCTAATCAAAAAAGTGTACTTAATAAAAGTTTTAGAGAATTTAATCACCTTTAAAAAACAACTCTCAAACAACAATTAACGATCAATATTTTCTAAAATTTTTCTAAAATTTTTTTAATAAAATTTTTTTGAATTTTTTTCTAACTGTTTTGAAATTCACCCCCACCTCTGGCCTATTGATCGTTAATTGCTTTTTGAGAGTAGTTTTTTAAAGGTAATTAAATTCTCTACAACTTTTATTAAGTACACTTTTTTGATTAGATGACGTCTTCTGTCCTTTAGAGGTCAAAATAGAAAACCCCGGTTTTTTGTGACCTCGTAGCTCAGAAACGTTTGGTCCTACGAAAAAATCATATTAGCTCAAAATTATAGAAAATTCAATTATCTTTAATTTTGTACTAAAAATTATTTCGCCTACGATTAACGGTTTTCGAGATATTGCAGAAAAAAAGAAAAAAATCACCTTAAAAACGCAAAATTTTAAATTGAACATGAATATCACGAAAAGTGTTCCGTTACTAACTCTTTTTTTCTTTTCCAGTATGCGCACAAATTGGCGAAACTGATCGGCGAACATGTCCACAAGGATGTGAGCGAAAGCTTATGCGACAAACTTTACTTTTTGTAAATCTATCTCATGTACAAAGTTCCTTGAATTGATGAACTCAACTATTTTTATAATTTTTATAAAGTTTACTAAGAAATTTCAATTTATTTTCCTACTGTTAGTCTTTATATATATTATGTATTGTTACCATTTATATATTATATGTATAAGACATTTGTTTAATTTTCTACAAATATATAAGAATTACCTCTTATAACACCCCTGTAAAAGTTGTCCCCCCACAAAATTATTTTACTTCAGGTTTTATCTGAAGCCGAGCAAATGCTTTAAACAAAAATCAATAGATAATTCCCTAGTTTTTTTGGGCTTTAGGTTTTTTCCCAAGTTAAAAAATGTCGAATAATCTTTTTTTTGGTTCTTTGATTCTAAACGGTTTCCTTACTTCAAGTTTGTCATCCAAAATTGGAATCGTCGCTTCAATTTCGAGCATCTTCGCTTCATTTATCATCCAAACATTTACAAGTAAAAAAAAAAAAAAGTAAAATGTTTTTATTGTTATAATTTTAAGAGCGAAATCCGTGCGAGTCTCTTGTTGCCAAATGGATTCGCCAGATTTCGTTTTGCTGCTTGATTTCTGTCTCATCGGTTTCGCTCTCCGATTATTTGGAATTTTACGATTCCGGGAATTTTGTCCATTTCGTACCGACGATTTCGATGCCGCTTCTCATGCCTATTTTGGCCGTCTGCGTTATCGCTCTTCTCGTCTTTTTCGGACTTGAGGTATTTCAGCGAAATTGCATAAGTGGTGAAAAATTTCTTTTTTCAGAATTCCGACGTTTTGAACACGATTTCCGGTTTCGGTTTTTTTTTGTCGGCTTCTATTTTCGGCATCTTCGCTCTTTTCCGCTCGAATCTTCAAAATTTGAATTTCCCAGATGATTTTTCCAAAAAAGTAGCTCAAAATCAACTCTACATAAAAATTAACTATTTTTTAGTTCTTGAATGGTGTTCTTCTTTGGAATTCTTCATTTTATTCCTTCAATAAAAAAATTCAATTTTTGACCCCGAATATTTATGTCGCACTGACTGTTTTGCTCTGCGCTTTGCCAAGCAGGTACACTAAAAAAAAAAAAAATTGAATTTGTTACATTTTTTGCTTAAGAAAAGTCGATATTTTAACACCTCTTGGCGATTTTTACGGAATTTATAAACTAATTCAAGTTCCGCTGGTTTCGTCCTGCCTCGGACTTGCTCTTTACTCGTTTTTTTGTTCCTGCCGTCGACTTCTTTTTCGACATCGAAGCTCAAATGAAGCCGAACGAGGCGACTGACAAAAAGAGTTCGATTCTCAATACAAGTAAGAACCATATAAACAATTAAATGAAAGGACAACATTTAAATGCTTGTAACTTCCACAATTTTTGACCGATTTTATCTATACTTGTACCGTTAAAAAGCTCTTTTAGTGCTCTAAAAATTACTCTAAGCACAAAAAATCGCTTCAGTGAGTCCGTAGCCCTCAAAAATTGAAAAACATGGAGGACTAGTTTTAGTTCCTGTAAAATTCCACTAGGCCGCACCACTTTTGTGATGTTACAGGAAACTTTATTTTTTTAGGCTTAACATCAATAATATTGATGTATTTTTACAACATCGAAGATTTAATCGTTTTAAGCAATTCGTTCTACATGTTGGCCCAATTTTACGAATCTGGCGTCGACCTTCTTAAACTTTATAAGCCTCGTGCAAAAAATAAAAGGTACCTAAATAAATTTAAAAAGTCAAGACTTTTAAGGTTTAAAAACAAAAAATAAATACGACCGAGTGAAGAGCGATGAGTCGCCGATTTTTAATGAGAGCGAATCCAGTTCTGATACGGACATCGATGCTGCTGTCGAAGAATATGAAGCAAATCTAAAAGTAAAAAATTTTTGGATTTTTTTTTCGTCCTAACCATCCCTTCCATACTTTTTGGGCCCAAAATTTTGATTTTTTGATTTGGCCCAAGTTGTGTTTTTGGACTGTTTCAGGGCGAGAAAAACGAATCCGAGGTCGGTTTTTGGATTTAAAAACTTTTTTGTTTACCACTACCAAGGGGGGACCCTTTCCCTACTTTTTGGACCCAAAATTTTCATTTTTTGATTTGGCCTAAATTGTGTTTTTGGACTGTTTTTAGGGTGAGAAAAACGAATCTGAGGTCGGTTTTTGGATTTAAAAACTTTTTGTTTACCACTACCAAGGGGTGGACCCTTTCCCTACTTTTTCGACCCAAAATTTTCATTTTTTTGATTTGGCCCAAATTGTGTTTTTGGACTGTTTTCAGGGTGAGAAAAACGAATCTGAGGTCGGTTTTTGGATTTAAAAACATTTTTTTCGACCACACCAAAGGGGGGACCCTTTCCCTACTTTTTCGACTCAAAATTTTCATTTTTTGATTTACACCAAAATGTGGTTTTGGACTGTTTTTAGGGTGAGAAAAACGAATCTGAGGTCGGTTTTTGGATTTAAAAACTTTATTGTTACCACTACCAAGGGGGGACCCTTTCCCTACTTTTTGGACCCAAAATTTTCATTTTTTGATTTGGCCTAAATGTGTTTTTGGACTGTTTTCAGGGTGAGAAAACGATCTGAGGTCGGTTTTGGATTTAAAAACCTTTTTTTTACCACTACCAAGGGGACCCTTTCCCTACGTTTTTGGACCCAAAATTTCATTTTTTTGATTTGGCCTAAATTGTGTTTTTGGACTATTTTCAGGGTGAGAAAAACGAATCTGAGGTCGGTTTAAAACATTTTTATTTACTACTACCGAGAGGGACCCTTTCCTACTTTTTGGACCAAAAAATTTTCATCTTTTGATTTGGGCCCAAATTGTGTTTTTTGACTGTTTTCAGGGTGAGAAAAACGAATCTGAGGTCGGTTTTTAGATTTAAAACTTTTTTTACCACTACCAAGGGGGGACCCTTTCCCTACTTTTTGGACCCAAAATTTTCATCTCTTGATTTGCCCAAATTGTGTTTTTGGACTGTTTTCAGAGTGAGAAAAACGAATCTGAGGTCGGTTTTTTGGATTTAAAAACCTTTTTTTACCACTACCAAGGGGGACCCTTTCCCTACGTTTTGGACCCAAAATTTTCATTTTTTTGATTTGGCCTAAATTGTGTTTTTGGACTATTTTCAGGGTGAGAAAACGAATCTGAGGTCGGTTTAAAAAAAATAAAAAAACATTTTTATTACTACTACCGAGGGTACCCTTTCCCTACTTTTTGGACCCAAAATTTTCATCTCTTGATTTGGCCCAATGTGTTTTTGGACTGTTTTCAGAGTGAGAAAAACGAATCTGAGGTCGGTTTTTGGATTTAAAAACTTTTTTTACCACTACCAAGGGGGACCCTTTCCCTACTTTTGGACCCAAAATTTTCATTTTTTGATTTGGCCCAAATTGTGTTTTTGGACTGTTTTCAGAGTGAGAAAAACGTATCCTGAGTCTGGTTGTATATGGATCATATAAAAACTGTACCACTACCGACGAGGGGACCTTTCCGCTACGTTTTTTGCGAGCAAATTTCATCTTTGATTGCGCCCAAATTGTGTTTTGGGACTGTTTTTTCAGTGAGAAAACGATCTGAGGTCGGTTTAAAAACAAAATAGATTAAAAAACATTTTTGATTTTTTACCACTACAGTGGGACCCTTCCCTACTTTTTGGACCGCAAAATTTCATCTCTTGATTTGGCCCAAATTGTGTTGTGGACTGTTTTCAGAGTGAGAAAAACGATCTGCGGTCCAGGTTGTGGATTTAAAAAACCTTTTGTTTACACTACCAAGGGCGGACCTTTCCTACCGTTTTTGACCTCAAAATTTGTCATGCTGTGGCTAAATTGTTGTTTTTGGACTATTTTCAGGTGAGGAAAACGATCTGAGGGTCGGTTAAAAAAAAAAAAAAAAAAAAAAAAAAAAAAAAAAAAAACATTTGATTTACTACTACGTGGGTACCCTTCCCTACTTTTTGGATACCCAAAATTTTCATCTCTTGATTTGCCCACAAATTGTGTTTTTGGACTGTTTTCAGAGTGAGAAAAACACGAATCTGACGGTCGTGTTTTTGGCTCAAAGATTTTAAAAAACCTGTACCACTAGCCAAGGGGGACCCTTTCCTACTTTTTGGACCCAAACTTTCATTTTTGATTGACCCAAATGTGTTTTGTGAACTGTTTTCAGAGTGAGAAAAACGATCTGAGTCGGTTTTTGGATTTAAAAACTTTTTTTTACCACTACCCAAGGGGACCCTTTCCCTACGTTTTTGGACCAAAATTTCATGATTTGTGCTAATTGTGTTTTTGGAGGACGACTGTTTTTCAGGGTGATGAAACGAATCTGAGGCGGTTTAAACAAACAAAAAAAAAAACAAAAAAAAACAAAAACCGGTTTTTGGATTTAAAAACTTTTTTTACCACTACCAAGGGGGACCTTCCTACTTTTTGGACCCAAAATTTTCATTTTTTGATTTGGCCTAAATTGTGTTTTTGGACTATTTTCAGGGTGAGAAAAAACGAATCTGAGGTCGGTTTAAACATTTTATTTACTACTACCGACCCTTTCCCTACTTTTTGGACCCAAAATTTCATCTTTGATTTGGCCAAAATTGTGTTTTGGACTGTTTTCAGGATGAGAAAAACGATCTGAAGTCGGTTTTTGGAATTTAAAAACTGTACCACTACCAAGGGGGACCCTTTCCCTACTTTTTGGACCCAAAATTTTCATTTTTTGATTTGGCCTAAATTGTGTTTTGCGTACTGTTTTCAGGGTGAGAAAAACGAATCTGAGGTCGGTTTAAAAAAAAAAAAAAAAAAAAAAAAAAAAAAAAAAAAAAAAAAACATTTTTTTTTACTACTACCGAGACCTTTCCCTACTTTTGACCCAAAATTTTCATCATTTGATTTGGCCCAAATTGTGTTTTTGGACTGTTTTCAGAGTGAGAAAACGAATCTGAGGTCGGTTTTTGGATTTTAAAAACCTACCACTACCAGGGGGACCCTTTCCCTACGTTTTGGACCAAATTTTCATTTTTTGATTTGGCCTAAATTGTGTTTTTGGACTATTTTTTCAGGGTGAGAAAAACGAATCTGAGGTCGGTTTAGAAAAACACATAAAAACATTTTTATTTACTACTACCGAGGGGTACCTTTCCCTACTTTTTGGACCCAAATTTTCCTCATCTGATTTAGGCCCAAATTGTGTTTTGGGACTGTTTTCAGCCAGTAGGAGAAAACGACATCTGAGGTCGGTTTTTGGATTTAAAAACTACCACTACCAAGGGGACCTTTCCCTACGTTTTTGGACCCAACTTTTCATTTTTTTGATTTGCCCTAATTGTGTTTTGGACTATTTTCAGGGTGGAAAAACGAATCTGAGGTCCGTAAACAATATACATTTTTATTTACTACTACCGAGGGGTACCTTTCCTACTTTTTGGACCCAAAATTTTCATCTTTTTGATTTGGCCTAAATTGTGTTTTTGGACTGTTTTTTCAGAGATGAGAAAAACGAATCTGAGGTCGGTTTTTGGATTTAAAACTGTACCACTACCAAGGGGACCCTTTCCCTACTTTTTGGACCCAAAATTTCATTTTTTGATTTGGCCCAAAATGTGTTTTTGTGAACTGTTTCAGAGTGAGAAAAACGAATCTGAGGTCGGTTTTTGGATTTAAAAACCTTTTTTTTACCACTACCAAGGGGGACCCTTTCCCTACGTTTTTGGACCCAAATTTCATATTTTTGATTTGGCCCTAAATTGTGTTTTTGGACTATTTTCAGGGTGAGAAAAACGAATCTGAGGTCGGTTTAAAACATTTTATTTACTACTACGAGAGGGACCCTTCCCTACTTTTTGGACCAAAAAATTTTCATCTTTTGATTTGGCCCAATTGTGTTTTTTGACTGTTTTTCAGGGTGAGAAAAACGAATCTGAGGTCGGTTTTTAGATTTAAAAACTTTTTTTACCACTACCAAGGGGGGACCCTTCCCTACTTTTTGGACCTAAAATTTTCATTTTTTGATTGGCCTAAATTGTGTTTTTGGACTGTTTTCAGGGTGAGAAAAAACGAATCTGAGGTCGGTTTTTAGATTTAAACAACTTTTTTACCACTACCAAGGGGGACCCTTTCCCTACTTTTGGACCCAAAAATTTTCATTTTTGATTGGCCTAAATTGTGTTTTTAGACTCTTTTCAGGGTGAGAAAAACGAATCTGAGGTCCATTTTTGGATTTAAAAACTTTTTTTTGTGAAAAAAATTATTGGAACGACATAAATTTTTACAGGTTTTGACACCAAATGAAAGGAATTCACCGACAATTTTTTCATGGATTCTATTCCTCCTTGTAATCACCACGATAACATTTTACACTTTTATCTTCTTATACTTTAGCCAATCCTCATTTCCTCATCTCATCATTGAGCCTTCTCAGGTAAAAAATACATTTAAAAAAAATTTAATTTTTTTCTAGTTATTGTTACTTGAGTCGATTTTGGTTCTTGCCAAAAAATAAAGAAAAATCATCTTTGGAATGTATGAAGAATTATTCGTCTGTGTATCCTCTATGTTCTTTTACGCGCCATTTTTATCAAAATGGCGCCTCCTACCATAATATGGATGATCACAGGTAAATATATTTGAATTTTTATTACTATATTTTTATTGTTTTGTTTTAGTGAGCATTTATGAGGTATAAAAAAAGCGAAAAGTCTCGCCTAACAGACCTTAGTGTCGTCCAAGGTTATAAGCTTCCCTCTCGAAATTTGCCAAAAGGAGAGTCAGTCAAAAATTAAAAATAATAATTTTTTTTCATTATTCCCGAATTGTATCAAAATAATTAGATAGGTAGTTACTGAAGCGATAATCTGGAAAATTTATTTTTATTTATTGTATTTAATACCGAGTGTATTAGAGTGTGGTCGATGTTGAAAAAACCGCATGCGTGAAGAGTACCTGAAGTTTGACGTTTTCCGACGGTACGACGACCGCCAATCCTACGATGCTGATCAAAAACCCCCAGGCGGCCTTAATAAGCAAACTCCACCCTACGGAACTCCCGCTGATGACAAGGTAAAGGTTATTTATAAGCAAAGTGAAGACCAACGTCACAATAAGAAGAACCTGCGGCGAATACGAGCCCGCCAAGTGTTCGATGACGTAAAGAACATTCTGAAAAACCCTCGCCGTCATTTCCAATTGACGTATTTGACCCAAAGCCCAACATCTTGCCTCCACCGCTCGTACTCTCTGTGTAGTCTTAGTGTGGTCTCATACTAGCTAGTCGTACATTTTTCTCTGTACGATCGATAGACATAATAATTTTTCGGGCTTTCTCGCTATTACTTGTGTAGTTCTCCTCGCTGTCCAGACCGTAAAAGACTCGAAAATACTGGGATCCGAAAAAAAGCTGTCTAGCGAGAAAAAGCTAGACATATGTTTCCGCCACACAAACAGTCGACCCATACAAGACCTATCATATGAAAGCGAAGAGAGATAGAGCGGTTTGAGCCATTTTTAAAAAAGTTCTTATCACACATAGACGTAGGTCACCTTACACTGTCGGATAACCATGTATGAACATGTTGACCGTTATATTATTTTAGGCGCTCTGCGTCTGATCAGAGCTGTGGGTGACGCGACACACAAAGACACGACGTCACGAGCTGCAGTACTTGGCGTGCGGTGGAAAATGCGCACTGGACGATTCCAACTCTTCTCGACATGATTCGCACCAATTCGAGCGGTGACTCAGTAATAGTGCGTCAAAATGACGAAAAAAACGATCATTGAGCGATACTAAGGCACGACCTCTAGACACTCTCGAAATAAAGGAGACCTGCGCTGCGTACGGTCGCAGTCGGTGAGAAGAGAAACAAATAGACCTCCTCGACATTGAACACGCTAAATATCATGTCAGACCACTCGAATAGTCGTAAATTACACCAAAAGGTGGAAAAAAATCGACTACCCACATTAGTCTAGATCTCTGTGCTTTTCATCTCTCTCTCTCACGACAGTAAACATAAAACAAAGACGAAAACATGTAATCTTCTCACTGATGACAAAACACGTAAAACTCAGCGTTATTGTCTGTGTACGTAGCGTGTTTACATCAAAGTGACTGGATTCGTATCTTTGGTGTTAGTATACTTCATGCACTATCTATCACGCAACACAATGTGGCGCTCTTTTTACTAAAAACAAACGCACAATATACACAGTCTCGCTTCCAAGGACTACGAAGCACCAGGATGTATTCTCTATTCGATGCTAGAGTGGGAGAAATGGGAAAGCGGTGCGGGACGGGCCGCTACGTCATCCTTGTCCCCTGCACTCATCGAGGGCCGATCCCATTAAATCGACGGACATTTCTCTACGTATTTCTTCGGGCCTACAACTTGGTGTGCACTACTGGTGGCACAAAAAAGTCGTTTGAGAGGTAATATCCCCGCTGTTATTTCTGTTGACGTGGGAATCTCGTGTCAGTGACTGATGTGTCTTACATTTTTACGTATTCTAGCGGTGGACCACGACAGACCCGGAGCAACTTCGTTATTTGCTCAGACAGTAACCCCTAGTGTTTTACAATTACTCTCACTCCATTTTGTGTATGCATATCAGTAACAATGTGTTACTCTCGTAACTGTGCTATGGATGCACTCTTTTGGTATGTCCGATGAAACGTGTGTTTGCAAGTTTTAGTAGGGGGTACATTTTTCGACAAGCCACAGATAGGTAGCAGATTACTTTTTAAAACAAGTATGAGCACACCAACATTCTATGCCTCTGTGGCTCAGTAATTTCGTTCGATGAAACTACAATTGATAGGCGCTTTAGTGATGATGCATAATCGTGAAAAATACAAAATTTTGTCGATTTTGTAAAAAGATTGTGTACAATTTGAATTAAGCTTGTATCTCGAATTATTTACACCTATAGAAACGGGGCTGCAGTCTTAAATGTTAGATAATTTTAATTTCATGTTTTACAGATACAGTATGGTTTATACTTTGATTGCCCGTAAAACTTAATATTTTGGGCCCGAAAAAAGGCAAAACCAATCTTGCTGGTCCTTATGTCGATAGGATGTGGGACGATAACACGCTTGTAACTTCAGCTTGATTTTGATCACCTTTTTGAACACTAGGGCTCTCTTTTTCTACCTTGATTTTGGGACATGAGGTGAGCCCTTTTGACTAAGTCAGCTTTGTTTCTTTATGACCACAAGGAGCTGCTTTTAGCTGATTTGTTGAGTCCTGGACTGCTAGGACAGGGGACCTTGTGTATCCTCGACTTGTCTGTATCGCAAGTTCTCTCTTTGGGGAGTGTAGATTTTGTTTACCTTCTGACTAAACAAAGTGCCCATGGGTCTTGTTAGATTGCTTTTTGCTTCTTTTTGGACTCTTAGGGCCTTTGTTTATAATACGTCGATGTCACTGTTGTACGACTATGGGCGCCCTTTTTGTACACGAGCTCGATTTTTGCATATGCATAGGGATGGTTAGCGATGTTCGATGGTTTAATGGATGGTTCCAGGATGGTTAGGGTCATGGTCATAGTGATGGTTCGGGGATAGGTTAGAGGGATGGTTAGTGATGGTTAGGGATGGTTAGGTCCTGACATTTAGGAGCTCCATGACACACACCCTGATGGCAAATCATGACCACAATTTGGTGGGCTGCGGGCGTCCATTCTCGCCCTTTTAGACGGGTCAGAATGGTTAAAATCGTTCCAATTTCGCAAGTCCATTACCACACAAAACGCGTTTCTGACGTTATAATGGGAAAAAATATTTCATATACGGCTCAATTAGGAACTTAAAATGTCCAAAATGGCGCGTGCGAAGGGAACGAAAAATGTTATTTTTCGTCCTACAAACTTGGGATGCCTCTTCCCATACGAGTACGAATACGGTCGTCTTTCGACTTTCTGGTCTTTTTTTTCGTTTTCGATCGTTTTTTTGACATCTTCTCGCTTCCCTAGTCGCCCACATTTTTCTTAACCGCGAACCTCACCACATCCGTCCTTTTCGACTTTCATTTCCACTGTGGACCTAACGTTTTTAATCGCGTTTACCGTCTTTTCTTACGCTTTTACGTTCAAAAAAGAGTGCGAACCTTCTTCGAGCTCGTCTTAATTTGTCAATCGAATCTACAAAATACAAAATCAAAGTGAAAAAACGAATTTTTGTTTTTTTCAACATACTTAAACTGCGTCAGTTTTATGCTTTGGAATGTGTACTTTTTTTCCAGAAACATGGGAATTCGATTCTTTCACGTTTATTGGATTTTATATTTTCATTTTTTTCATATTCAACATCGCTTATCAATTTTACGTTTTCATTTCGATAGCAAACGAGACGCGCATTTTTGATGTTGAAGAAATTCCTAAAAGACGAAGAATGACGGATAATATGTCGGAAATTCAACGGAAATTAGTAAATATCGTACAAAATATAGGGAGATTCGTTTTCTTTATATTTTTTGACGATTTTTCGCTCGTTTTTTTCTCGTTTTAACACAACATATATTACACGTTGGTGAGTCTTTATTGAGGGGGAGGAGTGTAAAAGAGGTTTTTGTTATAAATGTTGTTGGATATTGGAGCGCGCTATGATTCTGCTATGTCCTGTTTCACCTGCTGAAGGATTCCGCCAAAAATGAAGTGGAGCGGTTTTGGGAGCAATGAGTTGGGGGATAATTTGTATAGGAATAGGGGATAGGGGAGGGGGAATCCAAGGGGCACTTTGAGTTGTGATGAAGGGGGGCAGGGAGTGGAGAAGTGAGTTGAGGAAACGCTTAGAATCAGGGTCTGCTATTTGGCGGGATACACTTGAGACCTTGTGACAGTTGCGAGAGGTTTTTATGGGGCAAAACTGTCTCTAAATCCCCCATACTGCTAGACTGTCTCTAGATGCCGCCCAGGAACATGTGTATGTTATATATCTAACATGTTGTGCTATATTTCCCCAAATCTTGTTTACTATATACCCAACACCACTTGTACTTTCTACTCACTCAAACACTTTTTCCATATTCAAACTTGACTGCAGATCCCCGCAAGACTGACCTCTCATATGTCACGCACAATTACTGCGCGTGCTGTAGGGTCCCGACCCGAAGTGCTCTCTACTCTCCAAACTGTTGTCTCTATCTCGTTGGCGCATCTGTCTTGAGGATCTCCCAAGCACTATCTCTCAGGCTACATAATCTATGATCGCTAGGTCCCTCCATTAACTATCTCTGCAGGTCCCCCACAGGCACTATGCCCTCGGCATTCTAGGATCGCAAACTGTCTCTGTATCCCCAACTTTGTTTAGATATCCCTCAGACTGTCTCTGGGGTCCGCCCGCAAAACACACTTCGTCGTAGCGTGTCTCCCATATAGCTGACAGTCTCTAGGGGCGTCAACTCCTCTGAGTATTCCCGCAAGCGCAAAATCAAAAGCACTGCCTCTGTAGTCGCCCGACTCCGTCTCGTAAATGTCTCCAAGACTTTGTCTACTCAATCTCGCAAACGTAGTCTCTAGTCCTCTCCAAACTGTGTGTCTCTAGGAGACCTTCACTCCAAGACCGTCTCTTGCTATGTCTCCCACCCAAAAACCAGAACTGTCTGTATAACTGCTCTCCCAAACTGATAGTGCTAGGTATCCCAGCCATTACTCTTGTTCTACAGGCCTATCCGCGAGTCAAGTTTACGTTTCCATATCACACTGACGTCAGATCCCCAAACTGCCTCTAGGCCCGCCGGCATGTCTCTCAAATCTCCAGAATTTCTTGTCTATATTCTCCAAACTGCATCTCGGCTGCGCACCAATAACGTTCTTGTATGCACAAACTTTCGTTATATCCCAGCCACACTGCTAGTGAGTGATCCCCACTTGTCTCTTGGCCAACAAACTGTCTCGTTTGTCTACGAGGTCGCACATTCCAACTACGTCTCTCTAGGTTTCACCATAACTGTCTAGCTAAGTATCCCCAACTTTGTTTATATCTCCCCAAAATTTCTCTCTCTAGCTGCTTCACAGTCCTCTAGGTCCCCAAACTGTGTCTATGTCGCCAAAACTGTCTCTAAATCTCCAAACTTTATCTAGACTATAGCTACCTCCAAACTGTGCTCGTAGGTCGCCCAAACTGACATCATCTAGGTCCCCCAACAACTATCATGTCTAGGTACTACAAACTATCTCTAGGTCTCCTCAAAATCTACTTATCTCTAGGTCTCTCACCTAAACTGTCACTGTATCCCCTCACACTTGTGTTTACTATACCTACCCACCATCAATATTCTCTAGCAAAAGCTTCAATACTACAGTCTCTCTAGGTCCCAGCCAATATCACTCGTGGTGTAGGCTTCGCGCAGAACTGTTGCTACTACATCTCTCCAAACTTAGCTCATACCAAGCTAAGAAAATACGCTACCTACAAACTGTCTCGTGATGTCGTCGACCAAACTACTGTCTCTACTGACTTCCCCCAAACTATCTCTAGTGTGCCCCTCAAATAACTACTGTATCATCTCAGGGCTCCCAACTGTCACTGTATCCCCCAACTTCTGTGTATACTCCCCAGAGACTTCTACTAGATCCCAAACAGCAGTCGCTAGGTCGCCCCAAACTGTCTTTATATCCCCAAACCATCTGCCTCAAGGTCACTCCACACGCAGTCTCTCATCTGACAGTTAGTACGGGCGAACGCAGTCGAACTGTTGCTTTTATATCCCCAAAGCTGCCTATAGGTCCCAGCTGCCTAAACACGTCGCCACACTCTAGGTCACTCCAAAAGCGTTTCTTTGTATCCCAAACTTTGTGTACTCTCTCTAAATGCTATAGGTCCCAAACTGTCTCTGGGCCCTCCCAATAACTTTTCTTCTGCAGGTCCCCAGAACTTTCTCTGAGCTGGTCCCACTCAGAAGCAGGTCGTTCTAGGTCCCAAACAGTCTCGAGGTCGCCCGCAAACTGTCTTTAGTCCCCAGGCTTCGTGTAGGTCCCCCAAAACTCGCCTTTAGTTTCCCCGTCCTCAAACTGTGTCTCTACTCTCTCCAACTGGGCTTCTAGGCGTAGCCAAACTGACACCTAAATTCTCCACCAAACTGGAACCCTCCTTCCTTTCAAGACTACCGGCATCCTTACCCCGCCAAAACTGCTCTCCCTCCAAATGGTGGCCTCTCAAACAACACATACTCATACAAACCCCAAACTTGTGTCTGAGGTCGCAAGTGAAACTGTCCTTACACGTCTCGCCAAAACAGAGCAGCAAGGAAGACTTCTGTGTCTCGATAACAAAGCAGCCTGCGTTCTACCTTATGTACAGTCAGACTGTGTACACATATCTATATGTTCATCTACCGTGAAGCAGTACAGTACGAAGTACAGCGTTTAGCGCGTCTCAGATACGCACGATATCTGACATGGTCGACAAAATGCTTTCAGCGGAACGACATTGTTTTTTAATTGCAGCGCCAGCACGACTTTGTTTGATCCTCACACGTTTGCAGTCAGATATGATCTTTCCGTGTCACTGTATACACAAGTTGCCTGACGCGTGGTTTCCTACGGATATTCGCGACCTCCATGCACTGTGTGACATTCGTCTTCGCTCTGAGACTTGGCTGTTTCCTTCTCAACTTCCTCGCTAGTACCTCGTGCTTCTCACAGTCTATACAACACATTCTATGCGCTCTCGTTTCCAAGCGCGTCGACTAATTTCCTTCGACGTCATCTTCCTGCACGCCTCGCTGAACTTTCTCATTCAATCGCCCCTATTTGTCACGTACGTCCAAGTATCCCTTTTAACACATAAAAGTCGAATCTATCAGCGCATTTGATTCTTGTCGTCCTGCTGCTACAAAACGTGGCGATGTTCGACTTGTGGGTAAAATATCTCATGGATACGCGAAAAACGCAATTTCTGGTCCCATCTTTTATTAAATAAATTCAGACTCCTATGATGACCTGCTTACACAGAGAATGTACCTTTACTTGGGATGTCACTCATTCCCCTTTCTTATATAGATACTTCCATACACGGTCCTAATGTAACCTTCAATATCGCCGCTTCACGCAATCTGCATTTTATCTGCCACAAACGACTCCCTCATAGAATTCCTTTTCGTGTCGTTATTGCTGTTGCAACACGTCTAGATTTCTCGCCCAGTACGAGAGTTTACGGATTTGCGGGATTTTTGTCAGCTCGGACCTATGTGTTCTCGCAGGAGGTGCGCTATTCGCTGTGGGAAAAGATCGCCAGTCTCGCTTTTTCGTATTCGTGACGCAAATGTTCTTTCGTTATTGCGATCGTCGTGTTTGCATGTATTAACCTCACATAAAGACGTTTATGTATATGATGAATGGACGGTTAATGTTGGTCAATATGTGGTCAGTCACACAATCGTTGTGGTCACAGGAATGATGGCCTTCCTTGAGTATCTCATCGTTCATCCCTGATCCCTTGCGAAGCAATCAAAAATTGCAGGTGGAAAGAGGAGTTAGTCCCAACTAGCCAAACCTACAGCTATGTACTTTCCCAAATTCGGGCGATTCTCGACGATACTCTCTCTTCATCCCCCAAATCGTACCGCTGTTTTTCCCCTACCTCTACATATTCCTAGAGCAAGTTTCACCCAAATCTTTGACAGCTATCTTGTGCACTCTCGCGTAACTTTTGTACGGCATTCTCGCAACCAAATACGCGCCTACGTCCCACCAAAGCTGCGCCGTGTGCTACCAAGCAGCCGACACCAACGTCCTCAATCGATGCCTGGCATATTTTCCGCCCAGATGTGCCTCCATCTTTTCGGAACTGCCTTTTAGCTCCCCGATAACCTAATAACGTGTCTCTGTTGTCGTTTGCAGAGCAGCAGAGAAGTCACATCGCAGTTTTACTCCTCTCAATTGTAATGACGCTACCGCAAATGCGCAGGACCCAGATCATTACACAACGTGTTCTATACTCTGTCGCAGACACAACCATCTCTCTCGTGTGTGATACAACCATAAGCAGTTGTCCTTTGCTTTTGAAGCAAGACTGTCTGAGTAGAAAGATCTCTATTAAAAATGTTATTGTATTTATTTTACAGTGTAGCAAACTACACGACTCCTTACGTTGTTTACACTTGAAAATGAGAGATGTATTTGTACGCTCGGTGCTTTTTCCAAGTATCGACTACATCACCTCTTATTCACTGTCTGGTATTTTATTAGTTAGATTTGTGTGTCTTTCAATTATTTTTGTAAATTTTGGTTTATTCCAGATAATCGCATCTGTATAACGACCTATACAGTCGTCCATGTATTGCGGTTCAATTTCGCGCACATACAACTAATAACGTCGGTGTGTAAATGAGCGGTGATAAAGTTGTGTAATTTTAGTAAATCTGTAAATTTACATGGCTGTCTATGGACTATAAAAACCTTTTCTATGCCTCCTTTATTTCCCCGATTGAATCCGTAAAAAAAAAAAAAATAAATAAATAAAATTCCCCATGCACTAAATAAACTAACCCCATTACCCCAGCTTCCCTTTATATGCTCCCACACACTACCATAACCCCCCTTCACCACTAAAAAAACCGCCCTAAACGCCCCTCATACTCCCCCAGTTGCCTTATATTTGCCTCCAAAGCTAAACTCCCCCAAACGCCTCCATTTGCCCTTCATCCGCCCCCTTTATACTCATCATAATCCCTCATTTACTCTTAATCTGCCCCCAAACAAATCCTACACCGGGGGGGGCCCCCAAATCGGCCTTTATACTCCTCCATTTGCCATTCGTCTGCCCCCAAACGAAACCTAAGCTCCCCAAACCCACTTCATATCCCCCATTGGCCTTAATATGCGCCCCCAAACAAATCTTACCCCCCCCACCAACGCCTTTATAATCTTTTATTTGCCCTTAATATTCCCCCAAACAAATCCTAAAATCACCCAAACGCCTTTATATTTGCTCTTAATCTACCCCCAAACAAATCCTAATAACCCCAAACGCCTTTATATTTGAGCTTGATCTACCCTCCAAACAATACTAAAATCCCCCCAAACGCCTTATATTTGCTCTTAATTACCCCCCTAACAAATCCTAACCCCCCCCAAACCCCCCCCCCCCCCCCCCCCCCCCCCCCCCCCCCCCCCCCCACCCCCCCCCCCCCCCCCCCCCCCCCCCCCCCCCCCCCCCCCCCCCCCCCCCCCCCCCCCCCCCCCCCCCCCCCCCCCCCCCCCCCTTAATCTACCCCAAACAAATCCTAATATCCCCAAACGCTTTATATTTGCCCTTTAATCTCTACCCCCGCAAACAAATCCTAAAATTCCCCGAAAACGCCTTTATATTTGGCTCTATTAGCTACCCTCACTAGACAAATCGACCCCACAACGCCTATTATCTAGCCCTTTAATCCTGCCCGCCCAAACAAAATCCTAAAATCCCCAAACAGCCCCTATATTGTGCTCTTAAATCTACACAAATCCCTAATATGCCCCAACGCCTTTGATATTTGGCCCTTATCTACCACCCACAAACACATCCTAAAACTAAATTCCCAACAAACGGACGCCTTTATATATTTGCTCTTAATCTACCCTCGACTAACATCCTAAATCATACGCAACGCCTTTATATTGCCCTTGTGAAGTCTGGCCCCCCAAGTACACATCCTAAGATTCAATCAAACGGAGCGCCTTTATATCTGCTCTTAAATCATCTATGCAAACAATCGAATCTATATCCTATCCCCCAAACGCTTTATATTTGCCCTTAATCGTACGCAAACAAATCCTACAATTCCCCACAAAAACAACGCCTTTATATCTTTGCTCTTAATCTGACCCTCCTATACAATCCTAACCGCTCAGCCACGCTTCTCTAACAACAACGCCTTTATATTTGCCCTTTAATCTGCTCTCAAACAATCCTACCTAAATCAAAACAAATCCCCCAAACGTGCCTTTGAGATTTGCTGTTACTTAATCTAGCATCAAAATACAAATCCTATATATCCCCACAAATACTGCCTTATAGTTTGCCCTTAATCTAATCTCTCACAAACAAATCCTAGACAGTCCCCAAAACGCCTTTATATATTTGCTCTTAAGTTCTACCCTCCTCACAAATCCTAAATAACAAATCCTAGCAACCCCGCCCATCCTGAGAAACCCCAACCACGCCTCACTATTTGCCCTTACCTAGCAAACACATCCTAACCTCCCGCTTACAGCCGTTAATACTCACTCTCCCTAACAACACTACACACCCCAATCTATACCCACGCGCCTCAATTTTGCCCTTTAGGTCTGCCCTGCCTATGATCTAGGCCGCTGAAACAAATCCTAAAATCGCCCCAAGACGCCTTTATAGTTGCTCTTAATCTTTCACTTAACAATCCTAGATCACACCAACAAAACGCCTTTATATTTGCCCTTTAGCATCTGCACCGCCCAAACAAATGCCTACAAAAGCCCCCAAAGCGCTGTATATTGCTAAACTGTAATCTACCCTCTAACAATCCTACAACGGCACAACGCCTTTATATATTTTGCCCTTAATCCTAATCTGCCCGCAAACAAGTCCTAAAATTCCTCACAACACTTCCCCCAACGCGCTTTATTTGCTCTCTTAATCTACCCTCGATAACAAATCCTAACTCTCAACGCCTTTATATGCCCTTAATACTACACCCAAAAAACCCACCGGCAAACAATCCTAAATTCCCGACTCCATACCGCCTTTATGTTTGCTCTTAATCTACCCTCAGCTAACAAATCCTAAACTCGCCCAACGCCTTTATATTGTTGCCCTTTAGTCTGCCCCCCAAACACATCCTAAAATCCCCCAAACGCCTTATATATTTGCTCTAATTCCTAACATCTACCCCTCACACATCCTCATATTCCCCAGACGCCTTATAGATTTGCCCTTAATCTACAACAAATCCAAAATTTCCGCGCCAAACGCCTTTATAATTTGCGCTTAATCTACCCATCCTAACAAATCCTACCTACGCCCCACACGCCTTTATATTTGCCCTTTATCTGCAACAAATCCTAAAGATCCCCCAAGACGCCTTATATTGCTCTTAATCTACAAGTAACAAATCCTAATATCGGCCCCAACGCTCCTTTATATTTGCCCTTAATCTACACCCCAACAAATCCTAAACATTCAATAACGCTTTATATTTGCTCTAATCTGTACCCTCCTGAACACAATCCTACGCAACGCCTTGTATATTTGCCCTTTAATCTGCCCCCCAACAAATCCTAAATCAACTCTTATATTTGCTCTTAATCTACCCCCAAACAAATCCTACATATCAACTGCCTTATATTTGCCCTTGATCTCCCCACACCAAATCAAATCCTAAAATTCCCCAAACGCCTTTATATTTGCTCTAATCTACCCTCCTAACAAATCCTAAACCCGCCCCCAACGCCTTTATATTTGCCCTTTAATACCGCCCCCCAACAAATCCTAAATCCCCCCAATACGCCTTTATATTTGGCTCTTAATCTACCGCCCAACAAATCCTAATAAAAAAAAACTATTGGGCGATGCGCCAACAGGACAAAACTCTCTCTCTCAGGAAATGGTGTAAAAAAAATAGAAACATTT
>JAGWEN010000851.1:0-53334 GCA_018703685.1 Orius laevigatus
CCTTTTTCATTGGCATTTTCTCAATCTTTTTCTGTGCACCTTTCGTTTTAAAAAGTCGTTGAGCCTCTTTTTTTGGAATTCTTTAAGTCTTTTCTTGTGGACTTCTCGTTGAACATTTGCTTTGTGAGTTTTTTTTCTTGTGGGCATCTCGTTTTCTATCGTCGCTTAGCCTCTTTTTCTGGCATTCTCTTGATCTTTTTGTGTGAACACCTCGTTTAACGTCGTCGCTAAGCCTCTTTTTTTGACATTCACTAGTTATAAAATCCTTTCCATCATTATTTCAATCATCTATATTTACCCATTGTTTTTAAATTAGTTGAAAAAAACGCAAAAAACTGTTATTAATGTTTTTAGAGCTTTTCTGAACCATCGATGTATATTAGTTACCTGGATCGCTCGTCGAGGTTTTTAAAGTGATTAGTGAATCCTATGTTATGTTGGCCCCACTCGCAGTGGTCTACTTCCGAAAGTGGCGCTGTCTTGCGTCTTCCAAACTAAACAGCGCCCCGCCCGCCACTCGAAAACAAATGCTGAGTAAACGTGATGTTTTAAATAGCGGTTTTTACTTTTTAGTAAGGTACTATGAAAAAATCGTCGTTTCTTTAAAGATGGTTCGTTGCCGCGTTGAAAAATGTGCCATTATGGGCTCATAAACTTTCTATACCTAAATAATTCGAAAAAATTCCTCGATTCAGCCTCGAGAAGCAGTGGATTTCCTCCGGAAAGGCCTTCCTAAATCCTATCCTCGAACAACCCCCCTCCCTCCCCCACCGGAAAACATTTGGATTTATGATATTGGTGAAAATAAAATAAAATAAAACTGACAATTAATTATAATAAATTTTTTTAATTATTTTGAACCGTTTGAAGTAGGTAGGATGTCGAGAGTTGTCGAAGTCCGCAGCTATCATTTGTCCTGATGATTGAGGGCCGCTTCTACTGAATTTCTTTCTCGTATTTTTTGGACGCAACTTCTTTTTTTTTTAAATGTCGTCTTAAGCTTCTACTTTGTACTACTAGCTCTCTTTCTTTCTCTTTTTTTCTCTTTCGTACTTTGTTTCTTAGTTCTTGGCATTTAATTGCTTCCCTTAAGGGTACCCTGTAATTTTTTTTGGCCTAATAATTCAATTTTTTTAAATTTTTTTTTATTAAACTTTAAGCATTTCTGGATCCAACCATGTATATTATAAGAAGATCTGAGAACTAAAAGTGGGTAAAAAAAATTTGAGGGTAGGTAATTTTAAATTTATATTTTATTTATTCTATGCTCAAATTTAACCATTTAGGGCCTCAAGGAAGACAAAAACAACATTTTATTTTAAATGTTTATAAAATTAAAATGCGCCCGGTGCATATGATGGCTCGCCTTCTTCGGCTTCAAAGGCATCCTCCAACCTTCGCTCGGCCCTTTCACGGCTCTGCCTAACTTTTGAATGTCTTCTCTTTTTCTTTTTCTTTCTTCAAACTTTTCTTGCTCTTCCTTTTTCCGCAGCAGATCCTTCCTCTTTATCTCTTAAACGAAAAATGATCCGGGACTGACCCGCATTTTTAGAAACAGCTCGCATCTGAAAGCAGTTATGTTAGTATAAATGAAAAATGAAAAATTGAAGTTGTACCTTCCAATGTTCCCGTCGTTGAAACAAGCCACAACATCGTGGACTCCAAACGTCAATGTTGGGAGGGTCACAAACACATTTTTCGGGATTCTTTTCCAAATTAAGTTGTTAAAGGACTCATTTGGATCTTGTGTCCTTCCACCTAGACATTTCTTCAATAGCTTCTTATCCGCTAAAGCCTCAAAAATTGATTTTATTTCTCTCATTACAACTTCTGCCAGATGCATGTGTTTGGCATGATCGTAGTTCTTCCCTTCCTGTAAAAATTTACACCAAGTTATATCACATAATCCATGCTTAGGGTTATGATTTGAGGATAAGAGGTGGAAGTAGATCGCCCACACCGCATCAGTCATAGACTGTAGGTCCCCGACATTCCTACGAATAGCTAACCCATAGTAAGTTTGTATAAGCCCTACAGCGTCGTTTGTTAATCGCTTGGGTCCTCCTATGGGCTTTTCATCACCAAGCTTAGTGCCCTTCAACTTCGTTTTGAGGTTCCTCAGCCTGGTCCCCATTCTTTTTTGAATGTGCCCCACGCACTCTTCTTTTTCAATAGGGGTATCGTAAGGTTCCATTTCTTGGACTGCCTTGAACCCTAAAATAGTGAAATTTATCATTTTCTAGAAAAACCAATGAATTACTTACCTTTGCTGTCGCCGTCTCCTAAATTTGTAGTGCATCTCACACCATATTTCTGAAGAGATGATCGGAAGATATTTTTTGCACCAGTGACTTCCATTTCCCCACTTGTGCCCAAGAATTTGCCTTCACAATGCGGCAAGTGCTCTCTCTTGAGACGGTCTGGGCAACGGCAATATTTTGACAGCACAACCACATCTCAAAGGGGTCACCAATGTAGAGATATATGTAAGAGGGAAGGAGATCTCTATTAGAATGTATAATAATATGTTGTGTGTCGTAAAAGATTTTATTGTGAAGTGAATTTAGAATGAATTAGAACATATGATTATTGGACATGTGGCGCTGGAGCCGCCACACTGCCAATCCTTTCCTCTGTCCCATCGTCGCATTTTTTCTTAAGTTTGTCTTCGTTTTGTTCTAAATTACGGAAATTTTGTAAATTTTGTTGGTACCTATAACTTACCAAAACTTGAGGTCGTGTCCTCCGTCGTTGAGGAATCTGAAGAGTCATCGCTTTGAGCTGGTTCTTTTTTTTTCGTTTTTGATTCGGTCGGAGACGGGGAATGTGGTCGTTTATGTCTTTCGTGTGTGGCAGTAAAATCAATTTTAAAATTTTGAGTGTTGGTGACTTCGTTTAAAAAATTTTGGTCTTCTATTACTTCTAATTTTGAATTTACACTAAAATTTAGACTTGAGGCACCATCAAGAATGGAAACTTTGCAAGAATTGATTAAAATTACGTCATTAATTTTTAAATTTTGATTAATTTTTTTCCAAAAAACCAATAAAATTTTCCAATTTTTGTCTTCAACTTTTATGTCTTGTTTAAAATTTCCATTTTTTTAAAATTTCCATTTTTTTTTATTCCCTTTGATCGAAAATACAAACAACATTTAATGTCCACTCCACAATTTTGAACGAAATTGTTAAGATCTTTTATATTAACAAAATTTTGAGGTACATTTATGGGTTCCCCCCATTCCAAAATGTCCGAGTCTTTATGGTCCAAAATGCACTCTAAAATAAAAGTTTTATTATTTAGCCTAATTTTACCCTTACAAATTTTGATATTAATGAAATTTTGAATTTTGTTGTAAAGTTTTTCTGGATCGTCCATAAAAACGACCACATTAATTTTCCCTGTTTCGTCTCCAACAATGAACGAAAACCATTTTGATGTATTGTTTTTATACATTCTCATATCGCTCAAGCTAATTTTTTTTGCAACAAAAGTGCAATTGCACATTCCGTGCTCAAGCTGATTGATCTTTAACATCATCTAAAAACAAAATATTTAGTTCGTAGTTATGATTTATGTAGTAAATTCCCCCTCTCATCGAAGATTTGAGCTCAGAACAAGTTTGGATTGAAATTTAAAGTATGTCACTAAAATAAAAATTATATAATAGATATTTTCAAATCAACAAATTAATCTGGAACAAATCTAATAATTTACGTTTTTTGGAGCATGATCTCATCGAAGATTTGAGCTCGGAACAAGTTCGGATTGAAATTTTCTGTCCACAATTCCTGGTCGCTTGCGAATCTCCATGCATACCAGCAGACGAACACACCGCAGTTATAGTTGTCCTTCTGTTGTGTTTTTTTCTCCATTTTTTTCTAATTTAAACTCAACTGCGGACCCATTTCGTTGATTTTCAGCGATCCGTTCGGCCGTCATTTTGACATGGTTGATGACGTCAGCTTCGATCCGCTCATTCATACTGTCAACGATGGATAACGTCTTTTCTTTCATTTTCAAAAGCGCCACTACCCAATGATTTCCGTTGAGTATGGGTATGGCGAGACGCGTTTTACCCATTATCGATCCTTTATTAATTAATTGAACTGCCTCGTACTGTTTGTCATCACTTTGAGGACCTCATCCTGAGTAGGAAAAGAAAAGAAAGATATTTTCTCGAGAATAATAATTAGAAAACACTTCCTAGAAAATATTAGGTATATATAATATGCAGTGGCGGCTCGTACCCTGATCCTCAGGGAGTGCACAGATAATAAAGAATACTAAAAAAAAGCCTCGAGAAGCAGCGGATTTCCTCCGGAAAGGCCTTCCCTAATCCTATCTTTGATGTCCTAGTCCCCCCCCCCGCGCCTAGTTTGTCCTAGTTAGCCCTATGAAATTGCTATGAATAAAAATTTTCATGGCTTTATGAATATTAATTCATTAGTACATATCAACTCAAACTACATGATTAGCAGCTCCTATGATCGATTTCGATCATCTCCTGCTGATATTTTCTAAGATGATGAAATTCCATTTAATTCCCTCAGGAGAGTCCCAGAACCTTAAGGATAATTTTATATTAAATTAAAAAAATAAAAAATAAAAAAATGAAATTAATAAAGTAAACTTTATTTTTATTATTCTATGTATTCGCTGCGTTGATGGCGTTCCTAATTCGTTGTTCATTTTCTTGCAGCTTTTTCAATTGCTGATTAAATGAATGCATGTATAAATAAAATGAGTACATATATAAAATGGGTGTAAGCATACTTCTTGCAAAAAATTTAAAACGGTCTCCACGTCTCCTTTTTTTTTCATTATCTCATGTAGTTTTGCCGCTGCGTGGTTCCAATCGTCATGGAATCCCATGAAACGAAATAATAATAAAAACGTTTTAAATGATTTAATCAATTCTTATACGTTTTCGAGTAAGCTTCTTAAGTTGGCCTTGCCACTTCGGCCTCTTCTGGCCCTTTGGTCATTTCTCGCTCCACTTCTTTGATGGCCACTTCTTTGATAGTAGTTAGTTCTTAAAATGTGTATTTTTTTTTATTTTTAAATCTTTGAAAATTTTTTTATTGATCTGTTCAGATTGATTAAAAATTTTAGACTGTGCCAGACAAAGCGTCATATGTTTTATTCTCCTGTATTTTTTAGCGGAAAAAATTGTTCAACCTCATGAGTCTATCAATGTTTCATGTGATTTTCCCCAACAAAAGTTCTAAAATCCGCTAAAATTTAAATTAATTTCATCAATGCCTTAAGATTGAGAAAAATATACTTAATCCGCGACTTAAACCGAGTATGATCTGTTTTCAAATTTAATTCCTCAGTTCATAACCTTCTGCTAATACTATTCTACCAATCTTTATTGAAACATGGCCGAAACTGAACTAAACTATCAGCGGATGTCCTATTTTATAACAATATTTAACCATTTCTTCATCAAAATCATCATTAGGCACCGACAATTTATGGTCGCCTTTTTTTCCTAAAGTCTAAGACTAAGACTAAAGTCGAAGAATTTCCATTCGAGACTTTTCTTCATCGAAATCATTATAAGGCACCGACAATATATGGTCGCCTTTTTCTTCATTTCTTTTTTCCTTCTTTTTTTAATTTTATTCGCGGTTTCAAAGTTGTTTTCGGCATCGGAAAGAATGGGATATCGAATCTGAATTTTTATTTTGAAATGTTTCCTTTGTAACATGGAAAAGTGTGTTTATGTGTTTGCAATTTCAATAAATTTTCCGGAAGTTTGTCAGAACATGTGATAAAACTGTCTATGAATTTGATTTCTTCGAAATTTTTTCCGTCGTCTTTATAATTTGGAGAGTCTTATAGCCAAAATAAGCAATGCAAATGAGGACTTCCTCGGTGTTGGAATTCCGTTCGAATATAGTAATCGACTAAATCGTAATGTCGAAATACGCTTTTTTTTTCTTTTAATACGTGCATGAGGAGCTGCGTCTTATGATCAAAGTAACGTGCAACTGTTACCGGATCAGTCCGAATAGGTCTAACTCGCTCGTTGTAACTCTACTCATTTGCGTCTTCTTCCGTGATGTCGATTTTGTCAACTACTTTTTTTTTCAAAATAACTAATAATTCCAACCACTTAGTTTCAGAGGGTGACAATGTTACAAAGAACGTTGGAGGCCCTCTTTGCCGAATTAAAGCGAACAATTCCTTTTCTTCTCTTCCCAATAAGCAGGCGAGCCCCGATCAGTTGCGAAAACACGGTAACCGCTATCATGCACCTCATAATCTTAGACGGTATTTTCATCGAGCTGTCACTTTTCTCTTTTTCTTTTGCTTTGTTTTACGCATACAAAACTGTATCGAGCTAGAAAGTTTCATTAATCTCAATTTTGATGCGCTGAAAAATAACTTGGTATTTGTTGCGCACCTTCGGTCGCTTCGCATGAGCTCAGATTTGACCCAGCTTTGGTAAGTCATGCCCTCCGGTTTTTTCACGAGTTGTCCGCCATAGATTTTAACGAAGCTTTCTGCTTCGACGTACTCGGAAAAAAGCGACTCTAGCCTATTACCTTCACCAGGTGCAAATACTATGGCGCTCGTCATTTAAGTGTTTTCATCGGCAATGTTTTCGGGCTCACAGTTCTCATCGTCATCAACGATGTTTTTGGGTCGACTCATTTGGTTCGTCATTGGCTTTTTTCCTCTTCTAATGTTTGAAAAACGTTTTCCATGTTAGCCATTAAAATTTCTGCAGCCTACAAATAGGTAGAGAAAATTCATAACAAGCATCAAGAATACAAATTTCCTAAGATATTGGCTAAGATATTGCATTGATGATGCCAGTTGTTTTCTCAGTTTTGTGCCCCTGAGTAATTCTGGATGTTTAGCGCCACAGCTCTCCGCCAATTCCCTCATTACTCCGTAATCCTTCTGAGTGCAATATTGTAAAATATTTATTGCTTACTCAGCAGATTATATTTTATTTAATGATTTATTTTTCATAAATCATATGCTTCTTTACACTTCATCCTTCCTGCGGCTCGATCGCTGTGCTGTGCTCCTTAGGGAAAGGCGACAACTTTTCTGAATGTACGACGATACACTTCCGACTAGGAAGCTTGACCCGGTGTATCAGTCCGAAATTTTTTTCACGATTGTACTGGGCCCCTTCCAATGCAGCTGCAGTTTAGAACACTTCCCTTTAAACCGCCGAGGCAAGTACACGTACACCTGATCCCACTTCTGACACCAATGTAAAATATTTATTGCTTACTCAGCAGATTGTATTTTATTTAATGATTTATTTTCCATAAATCATATGCATCTTTACAATATTATGGACTCATGCTTGGTTTTATAGTACATGTTACTTTTTCAATTAGGTCTAGGTTTTTTCAGTGCATTTTGCAGTCTCTCTGTCATTTTCTGATCAGGTTTTGTTAGTGTTTTCGTTATTATTTCGGTATTATTCGCAGTTTTGTAGTTCGACGTAAGGTCGAGTTAGCTACACGAGTGGCGTTTAGGAATTATAGGAGAAAAACCGAAAAAGTGGGTTCGCGAGTTTGAAAAATTCCGCCATAATTTAATTGTTTAACGTAAAGATTGTGTGTTGATTGATGTACATGTTTTGTATTTTGAAAAAATCTTTAATTTAAGCATATAATTTATTTAGCCTCTTTTTCTTCTTTTACTTCTTCATCTTTTTTTTTGTCACCGGTTTTATCGGTTTCGCCGCTTCCGCTTTTTTCTTTTATTTTTCTGTCTGTCTCTCTTCTTTTCTTTCTGAGCTCTTCGACAGAATTTTTCACCCTTTTAAATCTCTTGTCTGACATATTGTTGTCTTCTTTTTCTTTCTTATTAAGCTTGTTGTCCATTTTTGTCCGGAATATTCGTTCTGGAATTCTATGGAGTGGAATATTATGGACTCTTGCTTGGTTTTATAGTACATGTTACTTTTTCAATTGAGGTCTAGGTTTTTTCGGTGCATTTTGCAGTCTCTCGGTGATTTTCTGATCAGGTTTTGTTAGCATTTTCATTCGATGGTTTTGCGGACGTTTCCGTTTGAACTTCTTGTTTGGTTTTGAGGAAGTGGTGAATTTAGCAGCGGCGGTCGCAATCAAAGCCTTTTCATGAAAAGACGTTTTTTTCATCACCATGAAGAAGAAGATGAAGAACTAAAACGTTTTTTGGGGGTCCGGGCGGTCTGTGTCGACACTGTAGTGGCAGACCTCGGAACTTTTTTAGTTGGGATAAAAAAGATGGGTAGTCAACTAACCCAATGTCAGATTTTTAGCGGCTATTGGGATCGGCCTCACGGAGGCTTTCGGCTTATTTATTTATTTATTTTTTTTACATTTTCTTGTCCGTCTCTACACCTTTCAACGGTATATTAATTTTTAATTTTCTGATCATGAAATCATGACTCTTTTCTTACTTTCGATCAAATTCTCTTCTTTAATCTCGTCTTTACTATTGAAGTAATATTGGGAGGGAGACCACGAATCTATTTTACAATTATTATTTATATAAATTAATTTAATTTTTTTTTCTTTTAACGTTACTTTGGAGTTCTCAGTAAAAGGTCTTTTTTCATCTCCTTTTTTCCTAATAAGTACTTAATCAAAGGCATCCATTTATACTACCTAAGCTACATTGTCATATATTTCTCATTACAAACTTTAAGTGATGCTGGAGAAGTTACTCTGAAACATCTGAAGAGCAATTTCAAGCCATACCAAGCTCCTGGTCCAAAAGCTTTCGTTAAGTTTAACCTCGTAAGATGATGAGATGGAGCTTCATAAATACTGGCATAAATTGGTCAGACGTCAGCAGCACCTAAGTGGCGATACACATGCAGAAATGCCATATTCGATCCTATTTGCGTACTCTTCTGTTGGATTCCCCTCAGCTCAATGCCCGATTTGAATCCAAAAGAAACAAAATGAGTTTTTGGAGAGAAATTATGCGATCAGAATTATTATCCATGGAACCTCCAATGGAAAAGTTTTCCGAAGTCGTCTGTTTTCGAAGTCTAACCAGAATCATGCTCCACAGCCAGAATCGTGTAATCCTTGGTCCTAAGAGTTCCACCACATCCATTCACCATTACTTCTGGATTGACTCGTCGGACCCATAACTAAAGTTGACTGCTGACTCGTTTTCATCTACAGTTGAAGAAAATTCACCAATTTTTGTATTCTTCACTTCATAAATATCACATTTCCTCAGTTAAAAGATATGTCTACTGTAAAAAGATTTCGTTCTATGCGCCTAAGCCTGAAAGTCTCATCTACATTTTAATGTATTTTTCTACAAGAATAAACTGGACTAATCTTGTTGTTAATGCACCTACCAAGGAAAAATTCAATAAAATAATTAATAAATTAATTGTTTATTTTATGGTACATACATAATACAGGTACCTAATTTTAAAAGATCCTCATATATTTGTCAAATCTTTTGCCTGGAAAGGTGGCAGCCTTGTTCGCCAGGGAAAAAAATGAATACATAAATAATCTGACTGCCTAAAAACTAAAGTAAAAATTGTCCACAAAAATTACGAATATGGAAGGACATGACTGACGTCATAGGTTTGCTCGTTTGAGAGGTAGGATCACAGGTAGGATATCAGGAACGATGCAACCTAATACTGTTCTATAACAAGGCCCTTCTTTGGGTGGTACCACGATTGGCTACTAGAATGCTCTGTGTGGTTGGATAGCGCTTCATGGCTCTTCCGTCTGAGCAAACTCCGTGGTTCTTTTGAGTAAATCTCCCCACCACATCTCGAATCCCATTTTCCAGTGTTTGTAGCCCTCAGGACGAGCACAACATAACCCGGCACCCTTTCCCTTTCGATTATGAACCGTTGACGTCGTGGTCGAGAATCTCCCTGCGCCCACGTTCCTCAATCAATTATGTTCGAGAATCTCATCAAAGGGCCGACGTTCCTACAATTTTCCCTTTTACTCTTCGCCAACGTTCAAACTCAACTTCTAATCAACGTCAAAAACCAGGTTTGTGTATTTCTCGAATAACCTTAACCCTTCCTGTTTACTGTTTATCAAACTTCAGGTTATGTTTCCTATCACCTGTTTTTGTAAATATCAACCTTTTTTATCGTTTGTTTTTTACGATCTTTCATGTAAACAAAGCACCTTATCAATAAGTTTGCCATAATCTTTCATTTTACACCATCGTAATGCTCCAAATGGGCCAGGTTCCTTTCTTTAGTGTTTTCATCTCCTACACCTGAAGTTGATGACCTTCTCTTTTGATGAGGACAATAGGTCATGAGTATTATGACAAAATGAGGCTAGTAATAGGGTGCAGAGTAAAATATCATTAATTGCTTCATTACCGCAATATAAGTAGCCGCTAAATACTCAATACCTATCAAATGTGCTCCTGAAGGACTTAATCGGACCTTCATTTCTGTTGCTGCTGCCCATAAACGTTTCTTTGAAAAATATTCGTCTATTTCGTTCATTTTCTCACCCCCACGTGGACGGATTCTATCATATCAATAGTCAATACATACTATCATAGTCAATCGAAGCAGTATTTTAATTTTATTGACATAAGTTTTTCTTGAAAGATGCCTCGTTATCGATTATATTTTGAAAAGAAGGTGTGTTAAACAAAAATTTATTTTTTGGTCTGAAAAATTGTACATTTACGTAAAACTTCCATTAAATTGGTAAAAATGGTAGGCAAGTGTACAATACTTGGTAAAATTCAGACAATCTTTTTTTTTGTTTGGAAAAACCAAAAGGCATTGAAATCAATGAAAAACTCAGGCTTCAAATTTTAAAACTCATTGACGATTTTATATGTATAACTCAAAAAACACTGAAATCTAAGCAAAATCCTGCAAGTTCTGAGCTAAATATTCTGGTATAAGTAAGCGAAACTGATGGCAACTTATATTGGACATATTCGATGTTGCATAAAATAATTTTGTAGTGAATAACAGCCCTGCAATATAGTTCTAAAAGGTCACAAAGCAATGAAATGGGGGAAAAATATCAAGGCCTAAATTGGTAAATCTTGTCTCAAAATTACAACTATGCAATTGGATCTGAAGGTACAAGATTTCCAAGAGTAAGGAAGGAAGGAAGGAGAAGATGGCAACTGTTTCATCTATAATCTATACCTTCTAATGTTCTCGTATCCAATAAAACGTTAAATTTTATGGAAATCCCGAATCCGCGATTTCAGGACTGCATGTCTACCGTCCGTAATACATATACACAATTTTCAGCCGATTTATCCAATACTTGTACCGTTAGAAAGCTCTTGCGAACAGCTACAAACATCACTAAGTGCATATAGTCGCTCAGATCTTTCCTTAGCGCTCAAGAATTGACTGCCTAGCATTCATTAATAGGCAAGAGTTCATGAGCAAATATTTAAATTAAAGGGCCGTGTAGCGCCTGTCCTTCTATCTCAGCGAGGGCGTGGAAACCCGCATAACACGATCTCCTCCCTCCCGCCCATCCCCACTCATTCAACTGGTCTTTGATTGGTTTTGAAACCAGCGTGATTCTAAACTTATTGAAAAAGTATTTCAATTATTACTAATGATTGAATCAGCCGAACTAATTCAAAATTTGCACACCTATCTTTTTCAGTATGTGGAGCGCCTTAAACTAAAAAAGTAAAAAAAAAAGCGCAGATAAATGAATAAGCTTCATTTAAAAAAAAGCCCGGTCCAGATCGGATCATTTTTCTATGAGCTGTCATTGAACAACTGTTTTCACGGCCCCTTAACTTCCACAATATCCATCCGATTTTAACGATACTTTGAAAGCCCTACCATAGAGCTAAAAAAAGTTAGTCCACCATTCGCTAAGACCATTCCTTAGCCCTCAAAAATGGACATTACATTGATTACAATTTTGTCTATGCATGTTTTGAGAACAAAAATTTGTAGACATCTATAGGGTTCAGTCGAAAAAATTTGAACTTGCGACGATAATTAGCGTAAGAACCTAATAAGGGAGGGTTTTCTTCTGTGAATAAAAAAAATTTAAATAAATGTTTTTATAAGACTGGTTTCATTTAAGATTCTGGGCGGAGCTTTTGAAAATCCTTGTTCCGACGTTGTTGGCAAAGCCTCTCATTAGAAAATTTTAAACGTCGTTAAACACCGTAGATAATTCATGTTTCTAACATGGGAGATGCTCCTCAAGTTTCGCAATAAGATTTCAAGAGCGTTAATAAACGGGAGGATAATAGTTTCCTAAAGAGTAGGGGGAATATTTTGGGGCGAAAATTAGTAACGAGAAAGTTAAGAGTGAGTTTGCCAAAGGAGGCTTAAGCTTCATAACGGTGCTAATTTATGCGCCAATCGATTCGACAAGAAATAAACGTAAATTGCTTCAATTGCTACCTAAATTCAAAATAGTTTTGCGACCGAGAAAATTCTTCAAGCATGAACCTATTTAATATTTAAATCCAAACGGTATCAAAACCTCAACGTTAGCTGCCTACAATATTCAACTTAATCAGGAATTTCCTTCGATAATTGAATTGTTCGATTAAATTTTAATTTTCTGGAAGTTTTTATCGTGTCAATGGCCCTATTGCGGGTTGGTTACCGATTAAGCAAAAAGGATATCGGTGGAAGAGGAGGTAGAATGGGAAAAAAAAATCCTTTGAATGGGGTTCGTTGAATATCATGACGGGACAATAAAGAGGAAACCTTTGTACGCAATTAAAACTTAGAGCAAACGACTTTGATGTCCATCGAATATTTTGTACAAAGCATTTTTTAGTCGGTCCAACCGTGAAAATGGGTAAAACTCTAGGAGAGGCTATAAATATTCCGGTGGTTATGTAGTTTTCCAAGCTGTAATGGTTGGTGGTCTCGCCCTAACGAGGATTTGTTGGTCGTGTGATACTCGGAGCGGCCCCTACCATCCAGCGTATTTTGTATTCCGCCGAGTGAATGTATATTTGCGGGACTAACAATAGGTGTAGGAGTCCAAATACGTGACCGAGGCTTTGCCATCGTAAAGGGGGGAGGATTGTAAAAATTGTGAGCGAACGATGCTTTCTTTTTTTGAATATTTTTTTGAAATATGTAAGGGGCGACGAGCCTTTTAGGGAGGATCAATTGTTAGTGGGAGGGCGGACGTAGGACCTTTTAATGGAACAGACGTCGACGTACATGCCCTTTTTTTTCCCTTCAATAGCCATCACTCCATCTCGACAAAAATCCCACGTCCACTTTCCACTTTACTCGGGGAAATAAAATTCCTAGGATGGGTGAGGAGCAATGTTCTTCGTGAGAAAAATCGCTTTAAATCCTTCAGAATAATCAGAAAAGGGATACATATTCTAATTTCATACATTAACAGTTTTAGTTTTTTCAAAATTCACCGAAAAAAAGTTCGCTAAAATTGTGTCGTCCACCACATAGACCAGGAGAATTAAGGTTTGAAATTATTGCAAAAGGTACTATTTTATTTTATGATTTTATCTTGTTGAAAACCGTAAGGGTATTCTAAATCCAAGTTTGCGGGACCCGTCCGTCTGCAAAGAATAAAAATTCAAAATTATAGAAAAGTAACATTGTAGAAAATAAAGCAGGCAAATAGTTTTTTAAAATAAAAACCGGTTTGAAGGACCCTGACCTGAAGAGAAAATGTTTATTTATCTTTGCTCCCCCTTGTTCCACTTTCCCCGTCCCCCGCAGCATCTTATCCTTAAAAGTGTCGTACCGACGAATCTATTCATCCGATCTTCTTAATATTAGCATATTTGAAATCAGCTAGTCAAAACCTACTTGATGACTACCTGTTTTTTCAAAAATTAAGTTTCGGTGGAAAATTGCATTTTCTATTTTCCCGACGAAAATTTTTTGGGAAAAACTGCTCCCTAAACAGCACGTAGTTTTCCAAAAGAATGAAAACGCGCTTTTCAAAAAAAAATTCTCCGATCATTTTTAGTGCCCAAAACGAGGAAACTTTAGGGGTGATAGTGCTGCGATCTCTTGAATGAGAAAGAAACAATACTGATGGGAGAATCCCCCTTAATGGTGATTATTACCTACAACCAATTTTGCTAAAAACGAGTACATTTGTTTGCCGTTTGAGAGAACTACTGGTTCCGATGTCTCCGGACTAGACTCCTTTTAAAGGTAATTAGCCAAGGAACATTTTCCAAAAAGTCCGAATCATCAATCTTTTATTGTTTGGAAATGGTACGGCTTTTAAACTTTCGCGCTTTTAGAAAAAAGTCTGGTAGTTATGGAAGTGGAACCCCCAAAACGAGAACTCTCAAAAAGTCGGTTCTCTACATATCTGTCCATTAGCTAGGCGGAACGCCTCATAAAAATAAAATATAAAAAATCCCCCAATCTGGCAACACTAATGATTTTCATTTTTGCTAAAAGATGTAAAATATAAGTACATCTGTTGTCGTTTTGGGGCTCGGTTCAAAAGGGCGTCCTTTAGAATTAGCCTAAACCGGGCGGAGATATTATGAATTATTTAATTAAAAGAAATGCTCGGAGCGGTTGTTTAATTAAAATAAACGGGCACCTCCCGCCGGCCGCCTGTTTACCTCCAGTCTAATTCCTTACTTGAGCGTTAAAACCATCCTCAATTTTGTTTTACATCCGTTTTATTAAAAGGAGCTTTTGTTTTATGAACTACCCCGATGAAAAACATTTCGATACTTGTGGCCCCGAAGAATAAAAGCGAATACGTTTCTCATTGTTTAGGGAGCGTAAAACAAAAGGTTGAAATTTTAATATGTGTACTTAAAATAAAGTGTGCAGCTCTGCAATTTCTGGTTCTCAGTTTAAATTAAGGGACTATTTTCTTATTTATGGACTAACTCTAAAAACCAATTTTGAGTTTTAAACAATTTTAATTTTAAAAGAGGTTATTTCAATATTCTGATGGATAAGAAATTAAGGATTGCGATAAAAGTATTAAAAGATTCTACATTTTTAATCTCGATAAAAGGAAATGAAATAAGGGGTATCTTTTTAAATCTTATTCGGTTCTCATCACCTTGAGGGGGTTTAGGGTCCCCGCTTCAGAAAATGTTGGGAATTTATTAAATTGATATCGAACCCCTCGATATTTTCTTATTATATCCTCGGTTTGAGCCTTTCTTAGGAGTACGATTTTCGAGGAATTTGCGATATCGGTTTATTCCATACATGACCAAATTCTAACATAATACTAACCTTCTCAAAAAGATATTTATTGTATTTCCCGCCCCAAAAAACATGGGAAAACCATAGTTTGTCTGAAATTTCCGACATAAGTCCACATTTGTTTGCTGTGGGTGTAGTAAAATAGTTGAAACAATTTTTTTTTCTTTTCTTCACACAAACGACTTCAGAATCGTGGAAAACATGTCGGAAAACCTATTTTGGGCGAAAATAAAAAATTTCGCCTAAAATTTGTTTTCCAACTTTTAGCGGAATTTTTAGTGCGAGAAACACGATTCTGAAGTTATTTTTGAGATAAAAAAATTTCAAATGGCGAAAATACCCTTAGCAAGTTTTTTTTTCTTTTTAATTTTTCTTAACAAGGAGATCATTTTAGAGAACCCACTTTTTGAGGAAATACACGCTTTGGGGGTTCCATTTCCATAACTCCCAGGTCGATTGTTATTAGGTAGATTTCTTTCAGAAAATCTACCTATTGCAATGGGGGCAGTAGTCTCAGAATCAAAAATTTTTGTGACAGGTTTTCATTTCAGACCCCCTGGACCCCAAAACCACCCTCAACTCAAAAGTTTATATATATATATATGTATATATGTATATATGTATATATGTATATATATATATATATATATATATATATATATATATATATATATATATATATATATATATATATATATATATATATATATATATATATATATATATATATATATATATATATTCGCACGATAACTTGAGTAATTTTTACTTGATGATCATGAAATTCGGTATTTAGGGCTTTTAAACTAATAGAATTTATGAGTTCGTTAACGGCTGAAATCGGACCAGCGGTTTTGGTACTTTACTTAGGGCCTAAACTGGGTATCTCCTAAACCGTTCATCCAATCGCTTTCAAACTTAAAAGTGATGTTATGGGGATGGCTAAGAAAGATTTAAAGTTGGTTTGGATCAGCTGGGTGTAATAGATTTGAATCTAGGTAAAAAAGAAAATTTTGAATTTTTACCGGGAAACAGATGATTTATTTTTTTCTTCGAATTTTAGAAACTTCGAGATCTAACCATCTGAAAGAAATCTACCTCTTTAGTCCTGCTGCCGCGGGACTCATTTTTTTTGAAGTTCTGTTTTTTATAATTAACGTATTTTTTAAAAACAAAATGTTCAATAAAATGTCATTCTACCTTTGTTTTTTAATTATGTACATAATATATTGCCAGTAACGAGATTTTTTTTTTAAATTTGATTTCGCCGGACACAAAGTAAAATGAGAATTTTACAAATAAGCAATAAAAGAAAAAAAAATTAAACCTTTTTTATTTTTAAATAATTTTAAGTACGTATTTGATCTTTCTGTCAAAGAAGAGTTTTCCATTACCTACCGGTTCGAAAATGTACCTTTGATCTCATAATTGGGAAAGGTCTTTTTTGCAAGTTTCTATTTTCAGTCAAAACTGTTTTTTCTCCCTTTACCCTCGATTTTACATTTTTTTGACGTTGCCATTCCTTCAGGTGTTTAAATTTTATTAGCTCTTTTACGTTAAAAAAATTATAATTTTATGGAGGAGAAAAATTCTTGAAGAAAAAGAGCCCTAAGGCAGCTTCTCAAAACAACGAATTTCCTGATGAAAATCCGTTTTCTTTTTGCTGAACAACCTAATGCCCCAGATTGTTGATTTCTTCCCGATTCTTTAGTTTAATTTGGCCCCACAATACCATTTTTATTTCCAAATTTCCAAAAAAATTACTCTTTGAAGAGAAGAATGAAAAATGTTATTTTTGGTTATCATTGTTAATTTTTTTGCTAATGTAGGTATTTATAATATTGAGGATTGGATTGGACTTCATAATTAGGGGTGTAATATCGTATTTTGATGGCTGGTTGGGGGTGGGGGCGGTTAATTTGCAATCGGGGTTAGTTTGAGGATATTTGGAAGTAGTTAAGTTACTAGATGGATTACTAGAGTCAATAAAATTTGTCTTTTTAGGTATTTAGTGGAGGGAAATATGAACAAAAGATGGTGAAATATGTGGGAATTATTGACTAAAATGGGACAATATCATGGTAGAATTTGATGAGAAATTTGGGGTTCATTATTGACAAAAAATTTATTTATTTTGGAAGAAAAGTTATCGTTTTTCACTTGAAATAAATTGCGTTGAAGCTATTTCTTTTTCTCGGCGCCAAGAAAGAACGTGAAATACAATCGTTTTGACCTTTTTTTATATTTATCTTACTTTTTCTTGAGATTTATCATCGTGTTTTTCGAGAAAGACGGTTCCGTTTCAATCGGATTAAATGTCATCTTAATTTGATAATGGAAGAGATAGGGATTGAAGTGTATATTCTTGAAAAGTTCCGATATTCGAGCCGGAATCACATTATCCGAAAGAGTAGTACACAAGAAACCACTATTGATTCTCATACCGTTTCATTAATTTCCTAAAATCTCAATTTTTTTAAAAGGGGGAAGCAAAAAGGGGTGTCAAATGCCTTAGATAATCTAATTAGGGCTTTAATGCGAAAGGCGAAGAAGCTTTTATCAGCTTTGATCGACGTTTTCAAGAAAAAAAAAGTTCTGAAAGAAATCGAGGCATTTTTTTTATTTCCATTTTTGTTTGATTAATTATCGCTCTAATTATATTTTTAACGATTTAGCCATTATTTTCTTCCTGGATTTTGTCTGAATGGTATGACGTAAATCAAATTTTTAGCTTAATTGGTAGTCTTTGAATAGGGTTGATACGTAATGGCTCCGACTTCATCGAATACTGTGCTGATGACAGCAAGACCTCTAGGTGTTGCAGGTTTAGCATTCCGTTAATGGTCGTTTGATGTCTTTTGTTTATAGTGGATCTCGGGTAAGATACCACTCGTATTCGAGAAGGTCGGGTGGTACTCTTTTTTTATTTCCAAATTTTAGTTAGGGCTACTTAGTCCGGTTGCCAGAGGTCGAAAAAAGAGGTCTATTATGCAAAAGGTGCACTAAAAAGTCCTCTAAGCAATACTTTTGCCGAACATATTGATGGACATATAGGCCAGGTATAGGTGGACCTATATGCCAGGTATGGATGGACATATAGGCCAGGTACAGGTGGACCTATAGGCCAGGTACAGGATGACCTATAGGCCAGGTTCAGATGGACCTGTAGGCCACGTAAAGGTGGACCTATAGGCCACGTAAAGGTGAACCTATAGGCCAGGTATAGATGGACCTATAGGAAAGGTATAGATGGACCTATAGGAAAGGTATAGATGAACCTTTAGGCCAGATACAGGTGGACCTGTAGGCCAGATAAAGGTGGACCTATAGGCCAGGTAAAGGTGAACCTATAGGCCAGGTATAGATGGACCTGTAGGCCAGGTATAGGTGGACCTATAGGCCAGGTATAGGTGGACCTATAGGCCAGGTATAGGTGGACCTATAGGCCAGGTATAGGTGGACCTTTAGGCCAAGGTAACTTTGACCATTGATATCTCCTGAACGACTTGACCGATTTTTACTTTTGAAAGGTCATTAGACGCAGAATTTAATTACCTTTCATTTTGTACTTCGTAGTCAAATCGCTAGAACCTGTAGTTTTTTAGCTAGAGGTCAAAAACTGAAAAGTGTCAATTTTTTTTAAAGAGGAGACGAAAACTTGGATTTAGAACTTCCTAATGGTTCTCAACATGATAAAATCATAGAATGAAATAGTGCACCTTTTTATGGTAAAATTCGTATTCTTCTAAAAGTTAGTTTCCAGCGATTTATTAGATAGTATGTCCGTTGAAAGTGTTTGCCAAGGAAGAAAAGACACTAGAATGAATCGATTTTTGACCTAAAAGTAATTAAGTACCTACCCCACTATCCCTCAATACACCCCAGCAATCTCCTCCCCCTCCGCCCACCAAAAATTGAGTGTTTTGGTAAAGGTAATGTGACTCCAGAAGATATTGCACCACTGACAGTTATGCCTGTCATAGACCAAAGGATCATTTTTTCTTTAGACCTCTTGTTAACCGTTGTTCATAAGAATAATATTTCAAGGTAACTATTGGTTTTTCGTATGTAACGACGACTAGAACCGATTACCCTGTCAAATGTTTAGCTCTCGAGATAAATTATCAAGTTGATTAACGATCTCGGTTGAAGGATTTCTTGCCTTTACGCAAGAAACCCCGCTTTGAGGGAACAGTGCTCGGGGACTAATCGCTTTCGTTTTTTTCCCCCTTCTTGAACCTCCCCGGAATCTTCGCCTCATTTTCTGTTCCGTCGAGTTCGGAAATTAATCGACAATGAGGTTGACATTTTGGGTTGATATACGAATCCGTTTTCCGACGTGTGAGGCGAACTGTGAACCAACTTAATCAGATCTGGCACACGTGCTTGTTATTCAAACCAACTCCTTGTTTAACTCAAGTTTCTCTTCATATTTCCAATACGTTTAACACGTATTGGATATTACACCTTACCCAACTCACATTTTCCTATATTCAATATGTTTCCAAAAATCACCACATGGATGAAACAATGGATGTGTTAAATATCCAATTATCTCTAATTGAAGTAAAATAACGTTTCGTTTTATGTCCAACAGGGCGAACAATAGCTCATTTTAAAGGTATTAGGCGCCTGAATATTTTCAAATTAGTTGAAAACGGATGTTTAACAGTTTTGAAATGATTTTAGTAAAACCAATTTTGATGGTTAAAGACGATAAAAAGTTGATAATGGAAGTTTTATTAATGTATTTTTTTCTTGGTGTACGAAAACAATGGTCTTGGGGTCTGTACCCTTTTGTCTCTCATTCTAAATTCTTCGAATGAGTCCTCGCTTCCCTCCATTTCTCCCCTCCCATCTCGGTTATTATACATAAAACATTCCAGAGACCCTTGTCCTTTCCAAGTTTTATTAAAGGGAAGCTCCCCCCACTTTCCTCTCAATGTTCTTTCAGCTCCCGCAGTTAACTTCGTCGAGCGCATCGAATAAAAACTTCCGTTCTTGTGCAGGGCAACTTATACAATCCCCCTCCTAACATAATTATACAAGTTTCTTGTTTTGAATTGTACGAAGGCCGTGCGCTTTTGTTGGCAATCTTGTCAACGATTTCCCTTTTCCTGAGAATGGAAAAAAGGTCGAACATATTAAAAAGTTCGCCTTTTTCCTAATGACATTATTAATCGACGCATTTGAATTGGTAATTCTTGTAGTTGAGGCTTGAAAAAAGCTTTTAACTACTTAAAAACGTTTTTCTTTTTGATGATTTTTTATGTTTTAAAATTGTGTTTGTTTTAAATAAACGAAGCGGTTAAAAGAAGAAAAAAAGGGTCGGAGGGGGAAAAAAGAGGATAAAATAACTGTTTTATCCGGCCCTGCTCTGAAAACGGCCTTTCAAAACACTTAGCAAGTTACCCCGGGATCGGGTTTACTTAGGCAAGTAGTGGTCTCCTCCTTCAACCACCTTCTAAACCCCCTTCTGTGTCAACTCATTAAAAAACATGCGATCCGCAAACCCCTATACCCTCTCACCTTCCGAATATTGACTCTCAAACCCCCTATCGTTTGTTTTAACGTTTTAAATTTTAAGCTCAAATTCGCGCTGGGATTTTCATGTTTGGAAGAATATAATATTCATCAGTATGTGGGGAATGTTGGGAAACAATGCTGTTATTACGTGATTTAATTATGATTGGATTTCCTTCTCTAATTCAAACCTTTCGATCGTCATTGCCCAACCAATAATTCATTCCATGAAGAATAAACATTTTATACATTGCCCTTCTGATTATTTTCCTCTATTTTTGTACCCTCGTTTTTTATGCAGAAAACTTTTTTTTGACAAACTTCTTTAATTCAGTCAATCTAAGCCTGGGGGTGAAAAAAAAGAGGGTATTTTGTTTATCTACCTTGTTTATCTATCTTTTCATAGGAAAAACTCGAAAATCCCGCTTTTTGTCGCCTCGTAGCTCAGAAACCTTTGGTCCTACCAAAAATCTTAGTAAGTCAAATCTGTAGCAAATTTTATAGGCTTTAATTTTGTTTTTATAAATTTTTTTGAAATATTGATCGTTAATTGCTTTTCGAGAGTTGTTTTTTAAAGTTAATTAAATTCTCTACAACTTTTGTTAAGTACTTTTTTTTGTTTAGATGACGTCTTCCCTCCTTCAGAGGTCAAAATAGAAAACCCCGTTTTTTGTCCTCCTCGTAGCTCAGATACGTTTGGTCCTACGAAAAAATCATATTAGCTCAAAATTAGAGTAAATCCAATTATCTTAAATTTTGCACTAAAAGTTATTTTGCCTACGACTAACGGTTTTCGAGGTATTGCAGAAAAAAAGAAAAAAAATCACCTTAAAACGTTCCAGACGCCAAAGCGCACGGGTTTCGGTTGGGGACTTTTTTTGTGGTTAATCAGGGGACCAACATTTCTGTAGATAAACAAAAAACGTTTTTATTTTTTTATTTTTTATTTGCCCTTTTCGGGCTTAGACTGGACTATAACGTTGAGAAGGTTGAGAAAAAAATAGACTCCACTAAAATTGAAGATATAAATATTAAAATTTCCTAATCAATGGAAAACATGCGATACAAGCACTTAATGCAAATGTGGCGGCGCCATAATAATGGTTTATACCCATCCTAAGGGGTTGTTACATCCTAAACAGAGTTGATAGCCCGGATGTGCTTTGTTAAGTGTTCCTTCGCATTGTTTACAACCGCAGGTTCCTCTACTAAAACTCCCGTGTGCTATAAACCGATCAAATGGATTTTTCGGGAGTATCGAGAGCGAATCTTGAACTCTCGGAAGAGGTTGAAATTGGATTTTGAATGCCAAGAGACGGGATAAACCGTAAGATATGAATCTATTGGGTGAGAGGGATGGAACCGCCTTGTCTCCTAATCCTATTTCAGACACCCCTTCCTCCTCCGCTTACAATCCTAATGCAATTAGCATATTTTAACGCCTTGTCCTTACCCCAGTTTCTCTCTTATTCCTCTGAATTTGAAAGTAGATACCAATTTATATTTTTTTGGTCATATTTGGCTTCAGACACCACTTTTTTGAATAAAACAAAATTTATGCAATTAGGCGCCAAGAAGGTTTCCTAAGCAGTATCGTATCAGTTATCAGTGTGATTCTCTAGCGTGAACCGATGGATGCCGACACTTGATAAACGTACTCTATTCACAATGGTGCTTCATAGTATGTGTGGGATTCTGCCAATTTATGGATGTCGACAAAAAATTTTGAATGAAAAAGTCCTAATTTAGAGGTTATCGATTCGAATCTCGATAGTAAATGAATTAGAGATAATTTGTGCGGTTCTTTGCTCCAAAAGAGGAAGAAAACAGTTTGTTTGTCCCGATTCGAATCAGATCGCGTGCCTTTTAGTTATCAATCGGAGAACCCTCACGCAGGTACGACACTCAGTCGAATTTTCGCCCTCGAATAGTTTCAAATGAGAAAATTAATTATTTAAAACTTCTCCTATTATCATATCCGATTCCTCCTCCGAGATAGAATCAAAAATGATTGAATTAACTCATGGGATTAACCGAGAGTAAACTGAGAGATGGAGGAAACTTGAGAAACTGGGGCAGCTTATCTTGGATAATGCAGTAATCGTCGAGGTCCCAGATGAGCTTGTATTTTTTTCAAAATAACATCATGAAGTTAAAATTAGTTGCATACCTTTCGAATTTCATGCCATATTTAGCTGAAATTTTTTCATTTGTTTAGGATTCCTAAAACGTTAATTAAAATTTTTAAACGATTCCGAGCCCTAGGATCCATTCGTGGTATATGACAGGTTCGCTTGCATTGATGATGGATGGAGCTTAATAACTCAATTCGCCTCCGGAGTTTACAAGTATTTGCCAATGTTCAATCAGCGGCTGATTCTGAGCAAATTAACCTTCCAGAAAGCCTGATTGCAATTAGGTTTATTTACTGACCATAAATTTATGTGGTCGACTTTTCCGATGGTTTAAAATGCCTATAAAGACTTTATTCGTTTAAATTTTCAGGGAGGCGATGTTCTTCAAGAGACCATCACCGCTAACGTGACGGACGACACGGTGACGCTTGAGTTCCAGAGATCCGATGGGACCCTAATTACGCAACTGATAGACTTTAGAACGGTAAGCCCATTCTATAGAAGCCCATTCAATTTAGAAAAGCATTTTCTCATATTTTTGGTTTGCGGGATTGTCCGAGTCACACTTGTTCTCATAATAAAGCTTCCCCCTCTCCAGCCGGCTTTGGACTCGAATAAGTGAGTGAATGTGTGCCCTGACAAGCATCCCCGTTGATATATCGCTTCTGTTGTAATGTATCACTCCTTTCTATGTTTAACCACCATTCGTTCAATCCCCGGAAGTTATTTTACAATTCTACATGTCAAAATATCGAAAAGTTCATTAAACTTTTGTTTAAAACATGTCAAAAACATATCAAAATTTAAATTGCCAAAAACAATTATAAGATTTGCCAAAAAACTCGACCAAACGACCGCGATTTATTTATACTTTCATTCTGGAAATATTTCGAGGTTGATCGATCTATCACGGATGACCTTAACTTGAATATTGAATTTATGTAAAATAGTATTTTCTTGAAAAGACCTCACCTTGTTCGAAATTTTCGTAAAAGTTACAAGTTGTTGAAAGTCTAATGGCTTGAGGAATTCACGTAATTAGAACTAAAAATTATATTTTTTGAACTTTCTTCGTTTTTCTGCAATATCTTTGGTTCTACGCAGCAAAAAAGGGTTCTCAGCTTTTATATGTGAGAATATTATGGTAATTTTTTCAAATTTTTCACAATAAAAATCTGTCGATGGAAAATACGTGGAAAAAAAAATTCTCTAAAAGGGGGGAAAATGGGGGGGGGAGAAAAGAAAAAAGGTCAATTTAAAGAGGTGGCAAACATTTTAAAATATTTTTATTAAGTTTACTAGATGATATTTTATTCGATTTTTTCACTTAAATGGTAGAACACCCTGAAAAACTTAAAAAATTGTCATTTTTCGCACTTTTTAAGGGTATTTTCGCTCATGGAAATTTTTCATCTCTAAACTAACTTCAGATTCGTGTTCCTCACTCTAAAAAATGTTAAAAAACATATTTTGGGCGAAATTTAAAAATAAAAATTTCGGGTAAAAACTGTTATCGGACGTCTTACACAAATATATTTGAAGCGTTTGACCAAATCGTACCTCACTAAAGGTACTACTCATTGCCTCACTCCCCTGGGTTGGAAGATCTGGAATACTTGTACTTACTGCGTATCTTTTGTAAACAATATCCGAATTCTTTCCTCCTAAAAAGTTCTCCTTACCCTTTTCAAAATTAGGCAAGTTGAAAATCTGAGATCAACATGACCTCCTCTCGTTTAATTCAATTACCTGAATTACAGTCAGGGGCCGGAAAATTTGGGCGGAAGAGAAGATAAATTAATATTTTGACCGCTCCGGCTTTGTTAAATGAGTTAAAACTTGTAGCCGAGCCGCCGAGTGACAGTTTCATTACCTGGGAAACTTGGGGAGGTAATTTTTAATTTATCTTCTCTCCCACAGTTATGAGCGGACACGAATTGAAATAACTTCTGTAAATTACTCTAAATAAAAGAAAATTTCGTATTGTATGTATTTTTTAAACAATTTTTATTTATTCACATTCTTTTTGATCTCCACAATCAAATGCGCCATAATATTTTTAAATTCAATCTCGTACTTTCAATTTTCGTAAAGTAATCGTTATTTCCTTAATAGAAAAATTAATTTTTTTTTGTTCTTTCTTAAGTTTACCCGTGGGTTCAACTTTTAAAAGTTAACAAGTAAAGAAAAATATTGAAACGAATTCAATGTTTCTCGAGTTTACTTTTCTTTTTTAAGTTTCAACGTTATTTTCTTGAGAGCAGCAATCATGCAAAAAGAAGAAAAGAAAGAAAGTGGGGGGAGGGGTAAAAATGGGTCTTACTGTGCAAATCGTCCTATTCATTTCCTTTTCCTTTCTATTTGTCCACCTCCTAAAGCCTTATTATAATTTTCTGTCCTATTTTAAATCTCCTTTTTAAAGAGTGGAAAAAAGGGTGGGAGGACGTCTGGTCGGAGAAGAAAAGAGCCTTTTCCCCTCAAAGGGATCTACTAACGAAATAATGTCGACTTCTTAAGGGTTTAATTTGATTTAACTTATCCTTCCGGGCCCAGTAGAAGAAAAAAATTAAATAAAAGAATTTAAACCCTTTTCAAACCAAACTACAATAAATTAATTTTGAACAACTTTGTTTTAAATGGTTTTTGGCCTAAAAAAAGTTCATTCTGTCACGAAAGTTTCATGAAAAAAGTTTAACTTTTTGAGTGTAATCCAATTGAGTTAACTTTTGGAGGTCTGTGAAGTGCAATTTTTTTTTGTTAACAAGAAATTTTCTCATATGGGGCCTTCATATTCGTTTTAAAAAATATCATAAACCTTTCAAAATTATTTAAAAAAGTGAAATCTAGGAATTTGGTAACTTTCCACCGTACCAAGCAATGTCAGATACTAAAATCTTGCTCCCTTTGAAAGAATCAACTTGAAAATCAATGGGAAATAGTTGACAAGGTTTTACTTCATAGGTGTGTTCGGACTAGTGTGGTGGTGAACGTATCAAAAGTCCCCAACCCTTAACCCTGAGAGGAAGATGGGGAGGATTAAACGTCAAAGTTTTCATTTTTTCCCCTTTATCTCGAAAAATATGCGTCCCAGTGACAAAAGGTGTTAGTACATTATCTAGAAAATTTTGTCAGCTTTAATTTTTAACTCAGTGGTCATGCCGCTAGGACGCATAGTTTTCGAGATATAATGGAAAAATTGAAAATTTTGAAGTTAAACCCACCTCTCTTAAGAAGTCAAACCTTGATGCCAACGGTTTCTTCCTATTCCTTGGTTGTGACTAAATAAGATATGATAAAGCCCGAGTTACTGAATCTTAAAAACGCCAAAACTGTCATTTTTGTGGCATTTTAGGATCATTTTCAATACGTTATCTGGTGTTCTGGGCAGATGTCGGGTTACTGGATGCCACGTGGGTGTTTACTTCTTTTCAATTTATCAGAGGGTAGGTAATAAACGCGTGTAGCTGGTGGTTTACTAGATGGAAGAAGGATGTGTCGCATTTCTGGGCGAGTAATATGAGGAAGGCCTTGTACGCCACGCTAGATTGACCCTCCGAGAAATGGCGCTATAAACTCCGGGAAAAAGTATGACAGAATTCCCTCCTCGCTTTCACCTTTCACGACAAAGTGTTATCACTTCATTAAACTCCTGACTTTTATAGCGTTCACATCAACCTTTGAGTTATCACTTTTCCAAATTAATTATTTATTGTTCAATATCTTGCATAACTCATCCTTTTCACAAATGCTAAAATATTAAAATTATAAATCTTCTTTAAAAATAATTGAATTTTACTTCTGTATATTATTCTTTCATCTTTTGTCCTCCTCAGTGTCATTATTTCACCTAAAAAACTTATTTTATTTTATTAAAAAGATTAATAATCTTTTACTTCTCCAAATTAATTTTACAGTGCTTCTTCTAAATGTAGAATTTAATGAATTTTTCGTGGTGATTGTTTTTTTCATCAACCCTTTCTGAATTATTTTTGTGCTCATTTTTTTGTCGGAGATTCTCATCGTCCTTTCTGAAAAAAAAAATTATTTGATTAATTTAAAAAAAAATAAATAAATAAATAAACATAAAAGGAACATCCTATATTTTTGTGATCCCCAGAGCTTCCTGATCACGAATATATAAGCCTATAGCCTGGGAGCCTCCGTGACGACCACCTCAATAGCCTACTTTCCTACGGAAATCCGCTAAAAATAAAATAAAATAAAAAATAACCAAATATTTCGTTGAGCAAATCATTGACGATTTTCTCTTTGACTATTTTTTGAACGAGTTTTTCCTTTTTCCGTGCTTTTTTAATCTTTTTATCTTCAACGTCGTTCATTACTCGTTCATTAATGAGATCGTAATCTTTGATTACCTGCCTCAATAGCCATCTAATGAACTGTTGGAATTTATTGTTGAAAAAAAGAGGGCTGACCTAAAACCTGATAGAAGATTATTGTCCAAGTTGGGTATTAGAGGGGTCGATAAGCGTTTCGGGCATGCAGTGCACGTTTGGACGACTGTATGACATTGGGCGCGATTAACTAGCCGTCCAATATCTAAACTTTCTATAATATCTTGACTTTTTAAAGCATCTGCTGCATCTTGCTTGTTTCCCAATCTAAAACGCGTTTGTTTTTAATTTATTTTTTTTGTCGCGATTTACACTAATAATGGCTTTCCGGCGATTTTATCGTTAAGGAGGACACTTTCCAAGGCGATTTTTGACTCGTTAAGCCTTGTTCTGTCACTAGCGTCCACGACGAAAATCGTTCCATGTATCTGTCACAAAAATAACGACGTAAAGATGGTCAAATCTCAAACTTACAAATCTGAAGTATTTCTTCCATTTATCTCTTATATTTTGGCTGCCACCAAAATCGTAGAGACTTACCTCGTAGCCTTTGTATGAATCAAGATTAACTTTTGAAAATCCCATCGTCGGTTCTGCACAACTCCATCGTTCTACAATCGTCAAAATGTTGTCCATTTAAACTTCATTACCTCCGGATAAACTTCGCGTCAGTGTCGTTTTCCCTGAATTATCCAATCCTATCACCAAAAAAACTATTTTTCTTTGTTAAACAATAAAAAATGATAAATTTTAGAGAGTTTGGTACCGCTGATTGTCTTCTCCAGAGCAAAAACTACAATTTCCCATTGTAAACAATATGTTGAAAATCAGCTGTATAAATTTTTTTTAATTTTAAGGAAGAAAATCGTGCTATTGTAATGTCTGAGTTTGGTGGATAAAGGTTGAAAACAGAAGGGCCTCTCTTTGTTATTTCTTTAAATTAGAAAGAGACCCTTGGGGACCTTTGCCTCCCTGAACTTTTCAAGAGAATCATTCTTTTCAGACTGGAGAAAAAAACGAGGAAGTCTATAGCGTTAATTGGGGCCGGAGACGCTTTGAATTATGTTAGACGGGTTTCATTAGTGGGGGGGAAAAAAGGCCTTTTCTGAGTGGACATGCGTGTGCGGATACGAAGGGTAAAAATGGGTCTCCTTTAGATGTAAGGTGGCCATTGTTTGGTGATGTACGGCTTTTACAATAGTCACACCTCTATCTCACCCATTACACTCGCACAACACGCCAATTCTTCAGCTCCTTATCAAAAGGGACGATTTATCACAACGCGCCATTCCATTCCTTTACGTCAACAGTTTCTGCCTTTTTTTTATTCCGTACAATTCTGCAGAACAACCAATGAACGTCTATGGATTTAGAGAAGGAGTTTTTAAATTGATATAAAAGAGACAGAACGAAATTTAATGAGCATCCCAATTATAATCACAAACATCAAAATCCGGCTCGACTTTAAATATTCATGTTTGAAGGGCCTCTTATGGATTTCGTATTTTAAGCTTGAACCCTTGAATCGAGTTGATTTCATCTCATTATTCAAAAGTATTTCAGTTTTCTGGAAGGAAGTGGTTTTGAGGGAAGGGATGTGGGCGGTTTGAAAATGAGGTGTTCCTAAGGAAATAACTTCTTGTTAACGCCATTAGTCCGCGGGGGTCGGCCAAGTCTGGGGGATGTGAAGGAAGTTGGTGGGATGTAACTTTCATGAGACGTGGGAACGGTGGAAGCTTAGCGCACTTTAAAAACAAGGAAAACAAGTGCCAAGTTTAACCCCACCTCCTTTCTCAAACCCCCTCGTATCACGTATCCTGAAACGCGGAATAATGATTGATATGCCTGTATTCTAAGAGAAAACCCCTTTTTTTGATAGAACACTTTTTCCTGATTTACCTTTCTCGAAAGCATTGTTTAAACTTCTTTTGGAACATATAAAATATGAAAGTCGTTTAAATATCTCGCATTGAATTCACGTCGGAGACCCCACAGACATATTACTTTTTAAATTCAAAAGAAACTTTCTATACGTGGCAGGAAAAGTCGGACGAAAACGTTTCGAGGTTCGTTATAACTTTATGAGGAGAAAAAAATAACCTTTTTTACACCAAAGGATTTTCCTCTGCGATACGTAGAATAGGAAAAAAGATATGACGTGTGTTGACTCGTTTATGAACAGTCCAATAAAAAAAATTTTTTTTTCTTTGCCCCTTTTCTAGTACGTATTTGTGACGATTAGCTTAAAGAAGACGACGTTCTTCAAATAAAGAACTTCAGGTTGAAAACAAAATAGTTAAAGTCTCAAGAGGGTTAAAGTTGAAGCTCTCTAGGTCGATTGGAATTTATTGCTTTCTAAGTTTCTCGCATATGAAACAACTAGCTTTACAACTTGGAAACTTGGATAAGTAAAGACTCAATTCTATTTCGAACGTCTGGAGTAATACATACATCTAAAAGTTATAGAGAATTTCCAATAGAAACTTAAGAGTTTGAAAGAGCCGTCGGAATTATGGGGCTTGATCAGAACTCAACTTGACAGCCAATGGATTGGCGATATCTTTTCTTTATGGTGACTGACAGACGTGTCCAGTCGACCTGTCTGTCGAAGTATATGTACCAAGGTAACAGCCTTCTGGTCCTCAATTATGATGCTACATGACCTGTCGGTCCAATATAAAAGGTGACACAACTCTGGCGAGTACCTCAGACTGACCTAAGCCAAATCTTCGATTTTCCAAATGCCAGTACTGAATCGCAATACTTGATAAATGATAACCCTTTCACTGTACAGTAGATCCGACTAACGTTTGAGATTTTTAATTTTTCCATGAAAAGAGAACACGGACACAAATGGGTAAATACGAGCTGGCAAACAAAACCCTTGATCTTGTATTTGCCGAGAGTAGTTGGCGGATATTAGATCGAGTCGGGTAGGCAAGCGCGTTTACTTAAATGTTCATCCCCCGAGCGACTCCCGTGACCCGGATTACAACCCGAACAAGGGCCGCGATTTTTTCCCGGATGCCTTTTTTTCCCCCCACAAACATCAAAAAAACACAATCGGATTTTCATTCGTTCTAATCTGGAAAGTTGAAATCGTTTTCGGAAGTGGTGACACAACTGAAGCAACAAACGAGGTGCACTTAAGCTATTAGTCAAACCTTAACTTCATTAACCTGACGTTAACTTCATATACACGTGAAAGTGAAATTTAATTTAATCAACTAATATTTAGACCTTACAAGGGTTTAATTTCATTTAAGGACAATCTTGTAAATGCGTTATCTGATGGCTTATTCACTGCCAGTTGATTTTTTTAGAAATACCGGGCTTAGAGAGTGGATAAACTTTGGTTCAGGTCGAGTAACCTTTTGTCTGTTAATACTACCCTATCCACTTAAGATACATACCTTATGCACAATAGAATGACCTTATTGATCAACCATTTGAAGTAAACAAGTAAATCAGATAATAGTCGACGTGAACTGAATTCTAAGGTTGTCTGAAACAAAGGCCTTTTGGGTCAGCGAATAACCGATAATGGAAGCTTAAATTGTACACAGGGAGGCCATTCTAAGCGTTTCTATTGGCCCGGGCCGAACGATTTACCCCACGTTACTGCTCCTTGAATTCTAAAACAAGTTTCGAGCCGTTAATTTATTGTGCGCTATTTTACGAGGGAGAAAAGTTTATTGGAGAGTGACAGCGGGAGGGTCGATGAGGTTAAGGAAATTCGTTTAGTTTGAGAGAATTCTCAGAATTTAATTTCCTATTTGAGACATCTCAAAGACTCCTTTGAACAAACGCTTTATTTCTTCATTTAAAAAATGTGTTTCATTTTATTATTTTCGTCGTAAATATCAGAATTTGAAGAAAAAATCAGAATGCCAAGTCGTGTTGAAAGAAGCTTCGAGAAGAACCCAATCAACCGACTAGTTCACTCCTCTTCAACTCACATAAAACAAAGTTGCCTCGTCCGGCAGCTACATCCTCCCCATACAAAGTTAATGACATTTAGCTTATAAAACTCGCTTTTATTGATACTTGTTTATCGGATTGCCCCGGAAACAGAAAGAGAATAGTTACAGTTCAAGAGATAAAAGTGGAACTTCACTAAAGGGTGACAAATCAACTGATGTGAGAGTAATGAAAATACTCTTCCACTCAAGAAAAATCGTCTTTCTGATGATTAAACTGGACTCGTTTCTAAGGTCGGAAAATTTCTCTTCAGCATGAGTAATGCCCACGGTATGTAAATTATGAAATTAATCATTTCAACGCGTTCGGTTTTCCAGAGGTGGATTTATTATTCACCATAGGTTTAACACGCTATTTATTTTTTTCTCATCCAGCCATGTCAAAATATTTTGACATCCTTCAATACCCGAGCTCATAAATCAGTCTTTTCGACCTCAATTTTTCCGGAACATTGTTAAACATTTGAAAAAATTAAACTTTTTTCCTCGTTTTCTGGTCGAAAAGAAGTTACCCAATACCATTTGCCGATAGAGGAGCTTATTGTACTTTTTATGAGGCATTCGGAAATCTAACCCTTAATGTGTATCCATCAATAATGTATTGAAGGGTATTGGAAATGAGCAAGCTTAACTGGGTTTAGGGCTGATGTCATTCTACCTAATGCCATGTCATATACAATTCCACTGTAGTCGTTGGGGAAAAAATTGCTAATAGAGTAATTTTCTGTTAAAAGATTGATTTTGTCGACTTTTCTGACGAGTAGTCTGTGTAGAGTGGTTCACACCATGGCTGCCAACTTTTGAAGCTGATAAAGATTGTTGTGGTGTACCTACAGTCCAGTCTATAGAGCAGTTTGAAGGGCCCTATCCTGATGAAAACCTCGACTTTTTTTAGTTTTTTTCATATAACTCGAAAACGGGACATATTTTGTGGAAAACACTTTAGTAGTAGATTAAAAAAGACAAAATTCTGCGTCGATTAAAAAAAAGTTTGCTAAAATCGGTCGAATAGACAAGTTTTTAGAGGCAATCAAAAACTTCAATTTTTATGTATGAACTTGAAGAAAAACGTCAATGTTTGTACGTGTTAAATACTCGTTAAATTTGATTCTGTATGGATTTTTTGTGTAGGATTGAGTCTGATTGTGAGTATGAGCTGGGTAGGATATTGGTTGAGTTGAGAACCAATTGTGAACAAAGCGTATGCAAATAAACCGGTTCTCGGTGTAATAAGAGCCCTCCCGCAGCTTCGCTCTATTGCCTTAACCCATTCGATTGATCTTCCTGGAGGGTTGAAGAGAAAGCTCTAATTCAAAATATCTAAAAGGCGAGAAAAGTATTTAAAGACGCGATAACTTGGATAATATATCGAAATGCGGTTATCTCGAAGGGGTCATTTCTTAGATCAAGCCGTTCTATCTTCCCTTCGATCACCCCCGCCCCCTTCTATAACTTCCCTGAATCGACATCGGCTCACACGATCCGGGGGGCTCGAGTCCACAAACCAATCAGAAACATGATTACCGGGACAGTATCCGACCAATACCCCCTAATCCACCCATCAACCTCCTCCCCTTCCATCACATACAAGCTTCAACTAACAAGTTTTCACCTTTCCGATCCTACCGACGATATAGGGTCTATTCTATAAACCATGAACCAATCCTATCTTTCATCACGCGGAAAAATAATGTAATTTTTTTTTTCTCTCTGCCTCACTCTTCCTCAGCCATTCAATATTTCATTTCAAACCAATAATGTCGAACAATCATAGTTTATATTAAATTTATAACCCATTTATCGATTAAATTGTAAAGTGATCATTATTTTCATGTAACGATGTTTTATCTTAATAAAAGCAAATATTAGTTTTGTCAAATGAAAATTGCTATCGACTTATGAATTTTGAATATAAAAGCCGATAATGTGAATTAACACAGAAACTCGAGCTTTCTTGAAAATTCGGGGCTCTACAGAGCTCTCCACCTAACCATCCACCCACCATCCCACTCGGTCACACCACCAAACCTGACCAAAAAAGAAGAAGTTATATTTGGAACGATATTCGACAAGAAAAGACCCTTTTCAGCCAGATTTTAAGCATTATTTGACAAAAGACGCCTGTTGACAGATTTCAAACCTTTTTTTACTAAGAAATACCATTTTCAGCCTCGATTTGAACCTTTTTTGACATAAACAGACCCTTTTCAGCCCGATTTTAAGCCTATAAAGACCTTTTACGCCAGATTTTTAACCTTATTCGGTAAGAAAAAGCCCTTTTCAGCCAGAATATTTCAACTTTATTTGGCAAAACAACCTTTCTTCCACATTTTTCGACAAGAAAAGGCCCTTTTTAGCCTCAAAAGACCCTTTTCAGCCACGTTTTGAACCTTTTTCGACAAGGAATGACCCTTTCCTACTAGACTTTAATCCTTGTGTGACGATAAAGACCCATTTCTGCCAGATTTTAATCCTTTTGTGACGATAAAGACCCTTTTCTGCCAGATTTTAATCCTTTTGTGACGATAAAGACCCTTTTATGACAGATTTTAATCCTTATGTGACGATAAAGACCCAATTATGCCAGATTTTAATCCTTTTGTGACGATAAAGACCCATTTATACCAAATTTTAATCATTTTATGACTATAAAGACCCTTTTCTGCCAGATTTTCAACCTCATTGCACAAGCTGCAAGAAAAGACCCTTATCAGCCACGTTTTGAACGTTATTCGCCAAGAAAAGACCCTTTTCGTTTTGAACCTTTTTCGACAATAAAAGACCCTTTTTATTGAGATTTTAATCCTTTTATGACTATAAAGACCCTTTTTTGCCAAATTTGAAACCTTTTTTTAACAATAGGCCCTTTCTGCAACCGTTTTCATCAAGAGGAAACCCTTTTCAGGAAACTATTAAACCCTTTTTTACGAGTAAAACCCTTTTAGCCAGATTTTAAATTTTCTGGAAATATGAAAATATCGATCTTGTCCTTTTCGTTTTGACTATACAGAGTCTCCTTGACCCCTTGCCAAGGAGGGTAGTAAAATAAAGATTTCTTTTTAGATAGTTAAAAATTGGGTTGACTTTTAAAAGAACATTTCGACCGTGTTAATTAGTAATTATATTTCTTGTACGTTCCTTTTCCCCTGGGTGGTTTTCGAGTGGGAGGACTTGGGGAGGTCTCTGAATGGGCACTTTCACGGCAAATGGACTCGCCACTTCAGGCTCCTTCTACGTTATCACTTATTCCTTTCTTTCCCAACACTTTAATAACCTTAGTCCCCCTTTAATAACACCCAGGTGAACCTATAAAAGTGTCTTAACCCCTCCTTGATTACTTCTAATTATTACTGCTTTTCCTGACAGTTCGGTTCTTTATTATCATTATTTTCTTTTCAATGACTTTTAATTTTTTTCATTAACTTTAAATTGTTTTTGAACTATTTTCTCATTAAAATAGAACTTTTGTGATTGGTGATGGTTTGAAACCGCTGATTGTTTTATCCTCTGACTAGAGCTTTGCAAAGTCCGAAACGCAATCAAACCCGTCTACTCCTAAAAAAAATTTTAATTAAACCGAATTGATTAGAAACGTTTAAAAAAAACTGTTGAATTTAAACTTTTTTTAACGGGATAGACCCAAATGCCATAAAACTAGCGTTTAAAGGATCAAAAGCTTTGGAAACTTATCTTCTTTGTTGTTTAGTAAGCAACTATTTTGTTAAAGTTCATTTTGCGAAAATTCAGTTTCCCCTTTGGTCTTTGTTGCCCTGCGTTGAACCACTAAAGTTTTAGATTATCCAAGCTTCTGTTTCATTAATGAATATTTAGAAAGGGTACGTCAAGTCTTCGTGGTGTAACAAAACTTTGATGAACTATAAAGAAAAATCCGTGCTGTACAAATAGGCAACTTTGTAATCTAGAAATAGAAAGATTGTGTAAGCTTGCTTTATAAGGTTTCTATAATCTATTGTCGATGAAACCTGGCTAATCCATTTTTCTCAATAAACTGCTTCGATTGTTTATAAAAAACATTTTCGGGGTGTCCGAGTGCGGTTGTAAACATTCGGGCTGTTTGTGAACGCAACAGGTTTCCAGTGATTTCGGCTGGAGATGGGAAAAATATCACTTTTCTTTCTCTGAAAATATCATATTCCGATTTAATGATTCGGAAAAAAAAAAATTCTTTTGACAATTTTTTCGTTTTTTGTTTGTTTCAGGAGGTTCAAATATTAAAAGCCTTAGTACTCGGTGAGGAAGAAAGAGGGCAGAGTCAATACCAAGTCATGTGTTTTGTATGCCACGTTAATAAAGAGGAATTCATTTCTTCTGACGCCATGTCTAAACTTAGACAGGTAAGATTATTCAATTACCTTAAAAATCTTGATATCTTCACCCACCACATTGTGACACCCTGGTAGGGCCTTTTTACGCATTTCTGGGACGACAGAAATCCAAATACATACCTAACAAAGCCATATTTTTAACTATTTTTGACAAGAAAGACCCACTACAGCCTAATTTTGAACCGTTATTGATAAGAAAAAACCCTTTTCAGCCAGATTTTAACCCTTTTTCACAAGAAAAGACCCTTTTAAGCTAGATTTTGGCTCTTTTATTTTTTATTTTTTTTTATTAATACTAGGAAAGACATTTTTTAAACAGATTATTACCCTCTTAACAAGAAAAGAACCTTTTCAGCTTGATTTTTGACCCTTTTTTTTTAAATAAGAAAAGGCATTTTTTTTAACCGTTTTTGACACGAAAAGACACTTTTCAGATAGGTTTTGGCCTTTTTTTTTGACAAGAAAAGACCATTTTCAGCCTAATTTTGACTCTTTTTTTTTTAAAATAAGAAAAGACTCTTTTCAGCCAGATTTTTTTCTTTTCACAAGAAAAGACTCTTTTCAGCCAGATTTTAACCCTTTTTCACAAGAAAAGACTCTTTTCACCCAGATTTTAACCCTTTTTCACAAAAAAAGACCCTTTTCACCCAGATTTTAACCCTTTCCCCACAAAAAAAATACTCTTTTCAGCCTGATTTTGAACCTTTTTTTAATCAGAAAAGACCCTTTTCAGTCAGATTTTATCCGTTTTTGACAAGAATTTTTAGACTGATTTATGACCCATTTGACAAGAAAAGATTCTTTTCAACTTGGTTTTAACCTTTTGTGATTTTGTGACCCTTTTCTGTCGGTTTTTGACAGAATTTAAACTTATTTGACAAGAAAATACCTTTTATGGAGAGGATTTTGCTTCTTTTCGACTAGAAAAGCTCTTTTTAGCCAGATTTCAAGGTTTTTTCACATAAAAAGACCATTTCTAGCCAGATTTTAAACTTTTTTCAAACAAAAAGATTTTATAATTGAAATGCTCCACTATTTGCATATAAAATTTTAAAAGCCTTGTTGTACGCAAAATAAAAAATTTCTTCTGGTCACCCTATACCCACCCCATGACCTATGGTCTCCCAGTTTAAAACTTAACGTGAATGTTGGGACTTTTTTTAAATCTTTGTCATTTTCACAATGCCCACGAATCAGGAATTTTTTTAAAAGCTGATGTCACAATAAAATAAAATAAACAAAAAAACAAAGGCTATTTGGCTTGTGAAAAAAAGATAAAATAGGACCCTGAAATCGGAGCATTGAATAAAAAGGGTTTTCACCTCTTTTTATGATACACGCAAAAACAAAGAACTATGATTTTGTCGTTGGAAGGCCAAATGGGACTCATGAAACGCGTATTGTTATCCGGTATAAAGCCTCTTTCCGTCATGTCCAGATACTTTCTCTTTTAAAGCCCATAAATAGATGTTTACTGTTTACTCAATAAAAAATACGTTTTTGTTTCAGAAAAACCCCGGGACGTTAAGAGTTCCGGAAATAGAGAAAGAGAAGGAAAGATTCGACATGGATATGGTGGTCGAGATCGGCCGTTCTTCTGTCATTTCCCGTCATATCGCGAATCTTTGCACGGAGGCGAGCGATGCGACGTACACGAGACGTGCGGACATCGACGCTTGGGCTTCTTTACCGAGTGAGTCCACTTAATTAACTGCTAACAAGTGGTGAGGGGGGTCCTATTGAAAAGAGCCGGAGTTACGTCGAAATTGGAATAGTTTTCCCACCAAGTTTCCCTTTTCCCAATTAAGCCCCAGTCGTCGTTTAAGTCCGTAAATTGAAATACGGCGTAGTCCCAATAAAGACCATTAGGGCGCACTAATGGAGGGTCAGTTAGCTTATGGTCGTTAATAATAATTTAATTCAACACATTTACCTTGTTTTCTTGTACATAGGTCGTTCACTTAAAAAAAACGTTTCTAAATTATTTAATAATAAGGTACCTACTCGACATCATTTTGTATTCAAAAGTCATTACATATTTTAGCTACACCATTATATTATTGTTTCATTCTACCATGGCTTCCATATTTTTATTTATTTATTTTTATCTGTTCAACTAATGAATTCCATCAATATTTTTATTGTTTTAACTATGTTTATTAACTATTCATCATCAATTGCATACATATTTTTTAGGTGAAATATTTATAAAATTTTAATATTTTAAGAATTCCTTAATTGTATTTTATCCAGTCAGATTATTATTCTGGAAAAATCTGGACGATAATTGTCCGTTCGGATTTTTCTTCCTTTCTGCCTTTCTGTCATAATTGTGCTTTATTAGCAAAATTATTCACCCTAACGTTCAGCCTCTCTCTCTCTCTCTTTTTAGCGGATTTTAATGATATTCACCCTTGTTCAATAACTTCAGTCGAGTGTGAGTCTAAATTAACTTGAATCTGTAAGAATTGGATATTATTTTTGATTTTAATTAAATTATTCCATTTGAGGAAATTTTTGTGAAAAATGGGTCTACCCGCTGACTTCCAGAATTATAGCCGTTATAACTTGAGCTGTGAAATTTGGTCAATCGGTGGGACTTTTTTGTTTGTTTTTTTTTTTTTTTTCCTCCTATTTTTGTTCTAGATTTCATGAAATATCGTAGGGAATTAGGATTTTCGTACTTATTTTTTTTCATCGAGAGCTTAGCTCAAAATACTTGATCAGTTTTCATTAATCTAACCCATGTATAAAATTTCAATTAATTTTCAATAAATTCAGTTCTTATCCAGAGGTTTTTTTTATTAATACGTCATGGGTGTAGTTTTTTCCTCCTTTGTGAGTTGGAATTGGGATATAAAAGGGCTCGTGGAAAGAAATGAATGGCCGTTTATTTTGTCGTTCTGGATAAGAGGCGTAAATGATTCGATCAGAGTTACGAAAGGTATCTAAAGTAAGAAATGTGGACGGGATAGTAGCGAATGGTGGGGGGTGATCGAATAGGTTTCGCTCCCTTCGCCGTTTTTGGGTGTAATGTTGAAGAATCACGTGTCGACACCAGGAGTTTTTCTTCAATTCCTTTTCCATCTCTGTCCACATATTCTGTCCCGTTTCCTTTTCTTTTTTGTACTTTTTTTTTTCTTCCGCCCGCTCTGCTGTATCGATTCAACCTCTCAATACCCGTGATTGATGAACGGAATTATTTACACATTTATCAAGAGTATCAAGGTTTCAGATTTTCATTAAGCCCGATACAAATTGCTATAATTTTATTGGATTTTCATAAATGTCAAAAGTCATGACAATATTTTTGTCACCTTAATTGAGAAATCGTTGAAATATGAAGTTATACCATCGAACCAACATTTTATTGAATAGTAACCTAATAGTCACCTAAAAAATAAATAAAAAATAAAAATAAAATAAAAATGTCTAAAACGTGGTAGGTCTAGACTAGGAACCAGATTACTCAAAGTTTTTTAAAATTCGGGGCTCTTCAGACCTCTCCACTAACACCAAAAGCCCATTTCACTTCCACCGCTTTCTCATCTCGATCCACCTCCCCCACTCCCCCCAACATTCCCCCACCTCCCCAATCTCCGTCACTTTCCTCAACCCTCCATCGTCACCTCCCCCACTCTCCCTAACCTCCCCCACTCCTCACCACTCTCCACAACTGTCAAAAAGCGGTCTAATAGTATCATATAGTGCAGTGGAATGCTATGTTTGTAGAAATCCAGAAAGTGTAGGTTATGTATGTTACTTTGTATATAAGAGTTATTTATTACCTAATTTAAATAAAAAGTTGGAAATTAATCAGATACAAGATAACCACAGACTTTGGGAGTAAATTCCGACAAGAGAATACTTGAGTTTTGACATTTTTGTCAAAATATTTAAAAGAGGAACCCCGGCACTCCAATTAACTGGGGGATTAAAGTGTTTGTTCTATCCGACCGAGGCGTAAGCGTGTTGGTAAAAAGGGTTCGTAAGCAAAAACGTCTCCACCCCCGGCCCTTTTTAGAATTAGAACCTCTGGAAGGCAAGTGTAAAACCTTTCCCCCCTTTAGGCTCCCTAGTTAGTCCTTCCTCTTAGTCTCTTCAATTACTTACACTTTTATACACTTTTCCTAGGTTTAATTGGTTTTTTCCCTCAGAAAGAAAACCCCATTGGTTTACCAGACAATGCAATTTCTATATTTTTACCACGAAATAAATTGATAATATCGTACTTTTTAAATTGAAATGGTAATTGTTACGCCGAAAACGTAGGCGCAATTCATGGTTTAAAACGGAACAAAGGATGTGAAACAAAAGGAACGAGTTAGCGGAACAATGGTCGTGCGATGAGGCCTCCGGGGCTGCGAAAATAACAATTAGACAGCTCCTAGTGATTATTAAACCCTTAAACGAATCGATGCCCGTTGAAATATTCCTAGTCAGTCCCGCCGGAGTTTAGCCCAGATAAGCGATTGTTTATTAAAACGTTTCGAACTCAAAGACTCGTCATAGATTTTCATTTAAATGCTAATACAAAAGCAGGAAGAAACGTCATGAAGTTGGTTGAATAAGTATTTGTCTTTACGCTTCGAGACTTTCGCTTTTACTTCTGAATACAAAAACTTTTCAAGATCTCGTATATAAATATATTTTTGAAAATTAATTTTCTTTTCGTGTCTTCCCTTTTTTTCTATATAGCTAAATGACAAAGAAAATTGGCTCAGACCCAAGATAAGGAGTTCCAACATGCGCGAATCCCTTGACTCGAAAAGATAAGACGGTGCCTCCTGAGATTCCTCTTATGTCTCTATGGATAAACAAACGTGCTCCTTTATATATTTTTAATACATTTTCTTTGATATACGAGCATTATGATGAAATTTTTAAGCTTTTTTTTCCCTTCGAAATTTGTAATCATGTATTCGAATCCCCTCATGGCTTATAGAAAAACCCTAAAAATGCAACAAGGTAATCCCAGATTGGGCCCCACGGCGTTATAAATGAGAGACCGCTCTGAAAAGCTGAACGGAGGAATTTCTTTTGATAAAAATTGCCCTAATGCAAGGGGGCCAACCGAATCGATACCACAGATTGGATGTTTCAGAGGAATTTTTGATTAAAGAGCCACAAAATGTGTTTTTTTTCCCCTCCCTCTTTATGTTCCTATTTGCTCAATCGGTACGTTTGAGTGCTAAATAAATTATTGAGGGTTTTTCGCGTTGTTTAATTTTTGCTTAAAAAATTAACATTTTATGTTTAGGGCAGTTTATTTGTAGGGTTGCCTACTCGAAAGACCAAACACCTGGACATTCAATTATGAACTATTCATACAGTTAAAGGTTTCGTGCCAAGTGTGGAGTTTTTAGCGAAAAGGAAGATATCAATAGTGAGTTATCAACAGTGAGGTAGGAGTCTTTCCTCATTTGGCGAAAAAAGCAGTCATTTTAGAATTTTTGAAAATTCATTTATTGGTCTAAAAACCATGATATGCAGGACATTGAACGATAAGCTGAAACTGCTTAGTGCTACACGATACTAGTCCAGTCAATATAAGCCCAAAAAGGCCAAATAAAAGAAAGAAAAAAAAAGGTATTTTGTTTGTCTACGGAAATGTGTAGGAGTTGGTCACCTGATTAACCAAAAAAAGTCCATAACCGAAACCCTTGCGCTTTGGCGTCAGGAGCGTTTTTAAGGTGATTTTTTTCGTTTTTTCGCAAATATTTCGAAAACCGTAGGTCGTAGGCGAAATAATGTTTAGTACAAAATTAAAGATATTTGAATTTGCTACAATTTTGAGCTAATATAATTTTTTGTAGAAATTTACCACCCCTACCTGTTGGTCGTCAATTGATTCTCGATATTTGATTTTAAATGGAAATTGAATTCTCTACAACGTTTACTTAGTATGCTTTTTTGATTAGAAAACGCCTTCCTTGCTTTTTTCCGACTTTTCTAAAATCTTACTTTTTTCATAGCAAAAACTCGAAAATCCCGTTTTTTTTTTGTCGCCTCGTAGCTCAGAAACCTTTGGTCCTACCAAAAATCTTAGTAAATCAAATCTGTAGCAAATTTTATAAGCTTTAATTTTGTTTTTATAAAATTTTTTGAAATTTCAATTTTTGAATGAATTTTTTATTAATCTACCCCCACCCCTGCCTATTTATCGTTAATTGCTTTTTGAGAGTTGTTTTCAAAAGGTAATTAAATTCTTTACAACTTTTATTAAGTACACTTTTCTGATTAGATGACGTCTTCCCTCCTTCAGAGGTCAAAATAGAAAACCCCGTTTTTTTTTTCCGACCTCGTAGCTCAGATACGTTTGGTCCTACGAAAAATTGTAGTAAATTCAAAAATCTTTAATTTAGTACTAAAAATTATTTCGCCTACAACCTACGGTTTTCGAGATATTTGCGAAAAACCGAAAAAAAAAATCACCTGAAAAACGGTCCTGACGCCAAAGCGCTTTTTTTTTTGTTGATCAGGGGACCAACCCCTACACATTTCCCTAGAGAAACAAAATACCTTATTTTTTCCACCCCCAGGCTTTGATTGACTGGACTATACGGTTGGTAACCCTCTTGATGTTGAATTGGGGCTCAATCGCATTGAAATCTCATGAAATCTAAAGAACTTAAATGCTGCTTTTGTTCGAAAAGTGCTTTTGCTGGTACACAATGTTATTTATCGACCCTGGGTATGGCTGCATAAGTAATTGTTACACGTCGGACATGACGGATATTAACTCCCCGTCCAGTGTATAATCGCGATGGTATAATGGCGTAGGGCATACTTTGATGAGAAAATGGTGGGCGATTATCGCCGCGTTCGAAATTAGCCCCCGCTTTTTGAATTACGGGGTGAGAGGGTAGAGGGTGTTTGTTTAGAAAATGAAAACCGGACGCCTGCATTTTGATACTTAATCATTCACGCTCCACTAGTTTTCACCACACCGATCGCTCTTTTCGAATCAATCCGACGCACAAATTAATAGAACCTTTATAAAACCGTTCGCATTTTTTAGGCTTTAAAAAAAGGGACTTTATGCAAATATGGGAACAAATGGGAAACTCTACCCTTTAATTTTAAAAGCCTCCCTGAAATAACTTTTTTCGAATGGTCTTTTACCCTTTTCCTTTTATTAAACGATTAAATTAGATAGGTGCCCTGAAAAGTAGACCTGTTTTAATGAGACACGTTGCTTCAGTGAATTTACAAGTGGGGATTTAGCAAGCTCCAACTAGTACGAATGGGTCCCTTTTCTGCCCTAAACTTTTTTTCGTGAACCAAAAATATTGAGAATTATACCGATATATAGTAAGCCTTTTCCACAGCCATTGATGTAAAGAATCCACTCTTGAAGCTTATGAACATTTTTTGACGATTAGCGTTTTTAATGGACTTTAACCCTTTTTTCGATATAAGAAGTTTAAGAAAAACTTTTGGCCTTGCTAACAAGGCATTAGCCACATCTACAAGAAAAACTTCGTTCTTTCTTTTGACAAAAAGTCACTAGAAGGGAAAGGGAGAAAAAAGATGAAAGTGATCAAACATAGATTTCGAGAAAAATGAAGAACCAAGTTTCGTTAAAGTCTCTTGTAATGCATGTATCATTCATCTATTTTCCCCCTTGTTGTTCTACCAGATGATAGTACTCCTTCATAGCCCCTAGATAGTGCTAATATTGACGAAAAAGTTTCTTATCTTTTTTCCCCCTGGCCCTTCAAATTTATGAAGCCTAATTTTTTGTCAAAAACCAAAAATCAAGGTTTTAAGAGTACGTTTTTTGTCCTAAACTTTAAAATCAACGTTTTAAGAGACAATTATATCTCGTTATAAACCTCAAAATCAATATTTTAAGGCTATTTTTCTTCAAAAATCTTAAAATTTACATTATTTAAGAACCGATCGTTCGTCAAAAACCTCAAAATCAACGTTTTAAGATACATACAATTTTCTACATACAACCTCAGAATCGAAGTTTGAAGAGATAATTTTCATCAAAAACCTCAAAATCATCGTTTTAAGAGAAAATTTTTCGTCAAAAACGTCAAAATCAAGGTTTTAAGAGCCAAATTTTGGTCCAAAATCTCAAAATCAAAAATTCTGATGCTCTACAACATGTAAGTTGTCCCCGGGGGGGGCAAGCTCAAGATTTTTTGTTTTGCAAATATTCCCAAAACTTCGTGAAAAACCTCAAAATCAACATTTTTAAAGCCTAATTTTCGTCAAAAAACCTCGAAATCAACATTTTTGAAGCCTAATTTTCGTCCAAAAACCTGAAAATCAACATTTATAAAGCCAATTTTTCGTCAAAAACCTCCAAATCATGGTTATAAAATTCAATTTTTTTGTCAAAAAATCTCAAAATCGACGTTTTAAGTGCAATTTCTTTTCTTAAAAACCTCAAATCTACATTTTAAAACCCAAATTTCCTTCAAAAACCTCAAAGTCAACATTCAGAACAATTAGGGGGGGGCGCACTGTGAAAAAGTTTGGGAACCTCTGCTCTACAAACACTAAACCTTACATCCACTACCCATCATCTCCTAACCTTATATCAAGTCTCCCATTACCCCCAACCTACCACCTCCACCCCTAACCCTCCTTGACCCATCCAAACCTCCCCCCTCGAGAGTACAATAAATCTCTTTTGAGGGAATTTAAATTATCTAGTTGGAAATTGATCGAAATCAAAAAGTTGAAGCCAACTAAATGTCATTCTTGTCAATAAAAAATAAAGTCATCTAAAAGTCTATTTAATCAAAATAAATTCAAAGTCCACTAAAAACAGTTTGACCTAATTTTGAGAGGTTCAGATGAGTTTTGGTCTCTAGACCGCTCGAGGCCAGCCCTCCCTGATTGATTACTATTTGCTATTGTCTGAACTCTGATATACATACCAAGATGTGCTGGGCACATCCTGAGTGGTTTCGACCCATAGTACTCTATATAACATTTCATCCCGGTTTGTAAATTTTGTAAAATGGGAGGCGCTATTTTTATCATTTGTTTGGCTAAAATTAGGATTGCCATTTAAACAAGAGAGCATAAATCTGCCAAACGTTGTCCAGCTCTCCGGGATTTTTGAGTGGGCCATCCTCGTCTAGAGTATGATGGATGTAGGTCCGCCCCCACTCTGTAATATCGAGGTCGAGAAGGAGGGGCCCCCTCGGACCGATTTATAACGGTGATTATCAAATTAGTGCTTCTTTCGCTATTTTTATTGCTTTTTTAAAGTTTAAATCGTAAGAACGATCTGTCAACATATTTCATGGTTTTCTGCTGAATACTTAAAACCAGTGGAGAATGAGAGAGAGGGGGAAAAAAATCATACATATTCAAAGGGGCTTTGCTTGTTCATGGTGATTGCGGTTTTGTATTTTTAAAGCCCCTTCCTTACTCGGTAAATCTCCATTTCGCTTTCTTCTCCTACTCGATAATAATCAAAAGAGCGGGCACGCGAAGTTTTGTCTCCAAGGTTTTTGTTTAAAGAAGATCCGAGGCCATCCTTTAATCAAACTTTCGTGACTAAAGCCATAATCATTCTTTTCATTATTTAACTGCACGTGGCATCTTCTTAGATAAAAAAAATATTTACGGTTTTTTTTTCCTTTTTCAAAAGTTATAATTTTTCTTTCATTGTTACTTTTAAAGTCAGTCCTAATGTTTTTCAAACTCAATGTTAAAAAGTTAAGTGACTTTGGCAACCATGGCTGAGCTCAAATCCTCCCCGAATTCAATAAAAAGAGAAAAATAAGGTCTAATTCTGTTACTGAAATGGATAAAAATCGATTTTTCGTCCTTCGATTATATTATTATTTTAGAAAAATCATAATATGTCTAAACGTTTATTCTACAAAATTACAGTGGGAAATGGTTTTTTCAGATCAAAGAAACGATTTATGGATTTTTGAATATTTTACTAATTTTTTCTTTATTTTTGTAGATTATTTAGGCCGGACAAATTATGAATCAATAGAAAAATTCTTCTAAAGCAATTCAATTTATTTAATCAGCATGGATATTTTGGTAGAAAACCACCAATGTTTATCAAAAGTAACTTTTTCGTTGAGATATTAGCGCTATCTAGGGGCTATGCAGGAGTCTGGTAGAACAACAAGGGGGAAAAGATGAGAATCTTCCGAATTGTGAATGAAAAGATTAGGGGTAAGAGGGAAAATGCATCACAAAAGTTTTAACAGAAATCAAACTTTGTTTTTCATTTTTCTCGAAATCACTTTTTGGTCACTTTCATCTTTTTTCCCCCTGACCCTTCGCATCTTTTTGTTCATAAAATTCAAAAATGGCAAAATCAACACAAATAGAAAAATTATCCAAGAGCCGATTTTCCATCGAAAACTTCAAATTCAAGCCTCGTCAAAAACCTCAAAATCAAAATTCATATTTTTTTGTAAAACTTCAAAATCAAGATTTTAAGAGACAATTTTTCGTCATAAGTCATAACTCATAAACCTTAAAATCAAAGCTCTAAGAGACAATTATTTTTCGTTATAAACCTCAAAATCAACATTTTTAAAGCTACTTTTCGTCTAAAATTTAACATTACCTATTTTGGAACCAATCTTTCATCATTCGGGGTAAGGGGGGAAAATAGATGAATGTTACATGCATTAAGGATATTACAAAAGGATTAATAGAAATCAAACTTTTTCATTTTTCTCGAAATCACTTTTTGGTCACTTTCATCTTTTTTCCCCCTGACCCTTCGAATCTTTTTGTTCATAAAATTCAAAAATTGCAAAATCAACACAAATAGAAAAATTATCCAAGAGCCGATTTTCCATCGAAAACTTCAAATTCAAGCCTCGTCAAAAACCTCAAAATCAAAATTTATATGGAAAACTTCAAAATCAAGATTTTAAGAGACAATTTTTCGTCATAAGTCATAACTCATAAACCTTAAAATCAAAGCTCTAAGAGACAATTATTTTTCGTTATAAACCTCAAAATCAACATTTTAAGGCTATTTTTCGTCTAAAACCTTAAAATTTACATTACCTATTTTGGAACCAATCTTTCATCATTCGGGGTAAGGGGGAAAATAGATGAATGTTACATGCATTAAGGATATTACAAAAGGATTAATAGAAATCAAACTTTTTCATTTTTCTCGAAATCGCTTTTTGATCAATTTCACCTTTTTTCCCCCTGATCCTTCAAACGATGAGAAATATTTGGTAGGTATTTAACAATTTTTTGCGTAAAAAAGACCAATATTGACCCTTTATTGTTTTATTGTTGTTGCTATGTTTTTTACGAAAGACTAATAAAAAAAAGGGATTTTTTTTTAGCTCGATTTTAATGGTTAAAAATAAATCGTGTACTGGAATCCTGAAAATTAATCTTCTCCGATAAAGCCGAGCCGATCTAATTTTCTAAAGCTACGTCGCGCGTCGGTTTGCTTAATTAATTTAATTAATTTCAAAGGACCTCGTACCAAAATGAGAGCCCGATTGTATTTGCAACCTCTCTCGTATCGAAGAGCCCCCACCCCTCAGGAAAATTTATTTATCCCGATCTCCCCTCTTGACTCTTTTATCAGATTATTTCATGTCAAAATATATTTTAGGAAAAATTCTTTATTTAAAAAATAATGTCGGGTATAAATAATTTTTGAGAAAAGGTTTTCGAATAAGGGCTTTTTTTCCTCTTGACTGCGTTAAACCTAAGTAACTTTTTATTTCACTCTCAAGCAGCTTTAGATAAGAAAGAACGGCTGGAAATTGTTCTTTTAAAATTAGCTTAAGCCTTTCTGATGTCTGGGACAGATTTTAAGATGTTAATTTTAAATTGTTTAATTAAGAAACTTAAAATTGCTTCTTAAGTTTAATCTAATCGTTAAAAAATCGTTTAAAGTCCTGTTCGAAAATGAATCAATCAGACTAGCAGATTAGGTACTTGGCTTCGGGCTTGAACCTAACGAATATTTGAATAAAATATCCGCCGGCGTAATTAACACGAATGTTTGTACAGGGGCCGGTGAGCAATTACACGAGGGGGAAGATGAAAGGGTTGTAGGACAATTAATCCAAACGATCCTTACCTTCCCTTCTCCTTATAAATCACCAAAATTCTCCTCCCTCCTCCCTCATTTGCCCAAAACCTCTAACAACTCGCTCATTAACTCGAATCCCCCCTCCCTTCCATGTCAAAGCTATTTGCTGATGACGGTAGATCCCTTAAGGGCATTTATTTTCTTAAAATGGCTCAATTTGTCAGGTAATATTTTAATTACTATGAGGCCTTCTTTGGAGAAATTCGAGTATATAATCTGTCTTTTCAACTTGACTCTCAAAGAAGCCCTAATTGAGACTAATCTTAAAACTTTTTCGAATCATCAAAGTCCGCAAACCTAAAATGACCACCCGAATCGTAGCCCAAGTAGAGGATTTCGATTGCACAAGATTTGACAGTCTAGTTTATGTTCATTTGAAAACATTAGTGTAAAATATGGATTTAAGATGGAACGTAATAATCGTTTATGTGACTGGTAAGTCTGGGACGAGGGGGAATTTGTGAAACTTCAACCCCAGGTGGTGTCCTTTTGATTAATGGCTTTTAATATAAAGCCTAATTCATGTAATTTCCGTCGTATTCCGATAATGTAACATCGGCTTAATACGATTGCAATAGCCTCGTTTTAGTTTAACGTTTAGACTTTTTTATTAAAAGATGAAATTTCGGTATCTTTTTGATTCGGAGTTTCGTATCATCGAGTTCGGTCGGTTCTGAACGATAATATACGGGCTTTTTCCTGTAAAAGGGTTTTCCTGTCGGACATATTTGTCGCTTCCCCAGGAGACCCTGCTTTATGGATCAGAAAACGAAGATATTGTCGAAAGAGAAACGTGAGCGTGGAAAAAAAAAGTACTTCCCTTGGGTCCTATACATAGACACGAGTATACGACCTTTCATCCTAGTTCGTTATTTACAACTTGTCTGCTCAAATCTCTTCTACTTTCAATTTCCTGTAAATTAGGCTTCTTGTTAATCTATATTTCGGCATTTTTCCTAAAGATTTTATTATTGTTACAAAAGGGTCTGGTCTGGCCTGGTAGTTATGGAAGTGAAACCCCTAAAACGGAAACTTATTCGAAAATTTAGTGAAGATCGTTAATTCTACTGAAATTTCCATTTTTAAGGGTCTTTTCGTGTAAAAGTTTTAAGTGTGGCTAAAAAGGGGTCTTGTCGAAAAGATACGAAACTTCCGTTAAAAGGGTATTTTCTTGTCAAAAAGGTACAAAATCGTGCCGGAAAAGGTCTTTTCTTGTCAAAAAAAGTTCGAATCTGACTAATGAGGGTCTTTCCCTTCTAAGAACGGACAAAATCTTGCCGAAAAGGGTCTTTGATGTCGACAAAAACTTAAAAATCTGTCTGAAAAGGGTCGAAATCTGACTGGAAAATATTTTTCCTTAAAAAAAAAAGTTCAAAATGTGGCTCAAAACTGCCTTCTGGTAGAAAAATGTTCAAAATCAGGCTGAAAAGGGTCTTTTCCTTTCAAATAAGGGTCAAAATCTGGCTGGAAAGGGTCTTTTCTTGTAGAAAAGGGTTCAAAATTATGCTGAAAAAGGAATTTCCCTTTCAAAAAAAGCCTCGAGGCAGCCTCGAGAAGCAGCGGATTTCCTCCGGAAAGGCCTTCCCTAAGCCTATCTTTGATGTCCTAGTTATCCCCCCCCCCGGCCACAGTAAAATAATGAAATGGGCCTTTGAGCCCGGAGCCTCCATCGCACCGACCACAATAGCTTAAATTCCTCTAGAAATCAGCGAAAAATTTTCAAAGCCTATGGCTCAGTATATTTCAATTAAACCACGTGATTTTCACCGCCAAAAGTTCAAATTCTAAAATTAATTTCATCAATGCCCTAAGTAGCTTCTTCTTCGTATGCGGGTTTGATCTGTTGTCAAATGTGATTTCTCAGTTCATGAGCAGCTCCTATCATCAATTTCGACCATCTCCTGCTGTTATTTCCTAAGATGACAAAATTCCATTTAAGTCCCTCAGGAGAGTCCCAGAACCGCTTAGGCGATTCCAACTGTCTTCTACTATGGTCCTCGGGCCATAATATATTTCCGTCATCATTTCCAACCATCTCAAACTTTCCGGTATCGAAGAAATCACGAAATTCCATTTAGGCCCCTTAGCCAAGTCCCAGAACCGATTTTGAGATTTGAACTGCTATTAACTATGATCCTCAGCACCTAGGACCTTCCCGTCACGATTTTCAACCATCTCAAACCTTCAGGTTCCGAGAAAATCACGAAAATGCGCTTTATGCCCTAAGCGAAGTACCCGAACCGCTTGCTCGATTCAAGCCATTTTCAATAGGTTTCCTTCTCAATTTTTTTAGGCCCTAAATACAGAGTTTCATCAACCTCATGCAAAAATTGCTCCAGTTATGCGATGAACATGTACATATATATATATATATATACTATTATAAATAAATAATATATAAATAAAACATGAAAGGAACATCCTATATTTTTGTGATCCCCAGAGCTTCCTGATCACGAATATATAAGCCTCTAGCCTGGGAGCCTCCGTGACGACCACCTCAATAGCCTACTTTCCTACGGAAATCCGCTAAAAGGGTCAAAATTGTAATGGAATGTGTGTTTTTATTTCAAATAGGGTCAAAATTTTGCTCAAAGCTGTCTTTCTTAGTAGAAAAAGGTTCAAAATCAGGCTGAAAAGGGTCTTTTCTTTCAAAAATGGTCAAAATATGGCTTGATTATCTCTTAGGACTTTTATCTCCCCCAGAAATACGTAAAAAAGCCGCTGTGCATAAGGTCATCGAGTGAATGACCTTATGAAAAAATGTTGCAAAATGCGTAAAATTACGCACAATGCGTACCAGTTGGACATTGTCTTCTTGAACCGTTCCCAAAATCCCAGCGTCGAGGGTGATACATTAAAAATTAAAATAAAAGTTTATAATTTTCAAATTTTTTTGACTTTCGAAAAAATAAATTACCTCCGACCTATATTAATGTATTCTAAAACTAAAATTTTAATGAAATTTTTCAAAAAAAACTAACAATTTTTTCAGGACATTGGAGAAAAACATCGAAGAAAAATGTCGCTTAAAATGGAAACTGAAAAAATTTAGTTGGTTTTCGATGTTTATCCTTCGAAGATGAAAAATCCGCTAAAATTCGGCTGCGATCCCTTTTCCGGTTCTCTCCTCGTGATTCGATAGTGAAACTAAGTTGAAGGAGGAAGTTGTAAATTGCTGTAGGCTTTGCGGGTCAATGTTAGAGCGGGGGTGGGGTGATATCGGAGGCCATTACTTGAACCGTAGCCTCAAACCCTCCCCCGCAGTTAAAAACTTGTCCCTCTCAGACAGACTCAAACCATTTAATGGTCCAACTTCCAAAATGTTCGTTTAAACATCCTCTTTCGAGCTTTCAATCCGTCAAAACTTATGAGGTTGAAATTAAGGGCGTTTATTTTTCTTATGGTTTCATTGTTTTTGTTATCCCTTTCTATGAGGCCCTTCGGGGAATCGAGTTTTTGAACCATTTACTTCGATTTCATCAAAGCTCTTTTGTTTTCCTTTCTTTCCTTTGTAAACAAGGTTCTCGCTCAAAATAAACCATTTTATCTCAAAACTAGATAAATACAATTTATTCTGAATCAATCTTTTCTACTAATATTTTGTTTTTAAATTAATAACCGTGGGATTATTTCTTTTGTTCGATTGTTTAAACAACGTGCGAAATCCGATATGGGATTGGAAAAAAAAAAGGAAAATATGAGAGGGACGAAATTATTTGAAGCAGGACTCCATTGAGCGTTTGGAGTAATATACTTGATTGAATAAAATCCAATATATTGAATTGTCGAGTAAATGAAGCGGTTCTTTCTCTCGGTTTGATAGTCCTATTCGGGACGGGCGAGTCCGGGTGGAGGGGGTGGAAGGTTCGATTGCTATAAAAACCGCTCGCTAATTATTCCGGAGCCTTTAATTGTCCAGTTTCCCCAGGAATTCGTAAATTTGTACTCGCTATCTGGCCTCCCCTCCCCACCGATTGGTTCCCCCCTTGCAGTTTTCCCAATTTAATCTTGCCGAAAGCGATTCCGCCAGATTTATTCAACGAAAGGATTTTTTAATCAAAGATACGACGGCCAAACTTTAAACTTTGAACCGTACAATTTTCATTACTGTAAAGCGCGGATTCCGTGGAATTTATTTTGCGTCGGCATTGCCATCAGCCAAGGGGGCGAATTTTCACGTTCAACGTCAAATTTGAACCTACATCAAAAATTTTTGTTTTTCTTGATATCAAAATTCCGAAGGTTCAAAGAAGAAGTTCCAAAAAGGTGCTGGGTTTTATCAAATTAGAAAATACCTTAAAAAAACGGACTTTGAACCCTAAAACTTGAAATTTTGAAAAAAATTGAAAACTTTGAAATTTCAATTTTTTTTTTACCTACCTATATTGCAATTGATAATTATATTTTTTAATTGTTTTTTTACATTAGATTGTTTTTAAACTTTTATCCTTTAAAAAAACCTCCTTTTTAGGTATTTTAAATCGTAAGCTGTCAGAATCCCAAAAAAGTTACTTAACTTTTTTTCGAAAAAATGAGACGAAAAGAGAAAGAATTAATTATTTAAAATTGAGAGTGAAACGTTGGCGTGTGGACTTTCTTAACTTGTCCTGACGTGACACCGCTGTCGAAAATAATTTGCAAAGTTTTTTCATGAGGTATGAATTAAATATTTTTCATCGATCTTTCGAATCGGGAAAAAACGAAGTCCAAGGGCTTCATTGACTAAATTTGATTACCAATAGACCCTCAATCGAAAAGGAAATTGCATTTTCTCATCTTCCTTTGGGCCGATTGACTCCAAATTTTGTCTTGAAATTTTTAAATCTATTGGTCATCATTTGATTAGAGGGTCCACTTACTATAGATATAGCATTACTACCTTCTTATTCTTTCTCCTCACAAGTCACGGTGAGTGAGTCGCCGATCAGGCCAAAATTTTTTTTTTTTTTTATTCTACATCAAAAAATGTACGAGCGTTTCTTCCTTGAAGTCAAAATACGAATTTTTCAAAATCGACAAATAGGCTATTGACTTCTATGTAAAATTGCACGAGGAATCCGATGGCATCAATTAAAAATTTCTAGGGCCAATATTTTTCGAATTATTCCAAAAAAAACCGCTTTTGTAACTAAGTAAACTACCCTAGGAAAAATTTTCTCGTCAAAAACAACATTACATTTGTACTCAGTACCCCAAAAAACCTATAGATATTAAATTTTATCAAGATTAAAAAATAATTTTTTTCCCTTAGGTGATTCCTTGATAAAAATTTAATATCTATAGGTTTCTTGGGGTGCTGTTTTTTTGGATAACTCGAAAAATATTGGTCCTAGAATTTTTTTTAAATTGATGCCATCGGATTCCTCGAGCAATTTTACATAGAAATCAATAGCCTGTTTGTCGACTTTGAAAAATTCGTATATTGGCTTCAAGAAATAGGTTTTCGGAGTTTGGGACTAGTTTCGGTATATTTTACCATCTTCAGCCTCATGTCTTTATAAACTTAGACGATTTAAAATTTTGAAAACATCAATATCGAAAAAATGACAGTTGGAGTTATAAATAAAAGGGGAAAACTTCTTCTTTTCGATAAAAATTATGAATAAATTTAACATTTTTTGTTATTCAAATTTTCACGTTTTTATCAACAAATTCAACTGTCATTTTTCCGACATTGATGGTTTATAAAATTTAAATCGTCTTTCATTAACTTCAAGAGGCTGAAGATGATACCTCAAATATACCGAAACTAG
>JAGWEN010000852.1:0-53191 GCA_018703685.1 Orius laevigatus
CGACCATTAAACTTGTCCCGCAATATTTGGTAGTAGTGTGCACCTTGGAACGCTTGCCCTAATCCTCTTGGACACGCCAGTCCTTTGAACTTCAAAGGCCATCAAAGACGCCAGCGACCATTAAACTTGGTCCCGCAATATTTGGTAGTAGTATGCACCTTGGAACGCTTGCCCTAATCCTCTTGGACACGCGAGTCCTTTGAACTTCAAAGGCCATCAAAGACGCCAGCGACCATTAAACTTGGTCCCGCAATATTTGGTCTTAGTGTGCACCTTGGAACGCTTGCCCTAATCCTCTCGGACACGCCAGTCCTTTGAACTTCAAGGGCCATCAAAGACGCCAGCGACCATTAAACGTCCCGCAATATTTGGTAGTAGTGTGCACCTTGGAACGCTTGCCCTAATCCTCTCGGACACGCCAGTCCTTTGACTTCTAAGGCTATCAAAGACGCCAGCGACCATTAAACTTCGTCCCGCAATATTTGGTCCTAGTGTGCACCTTGGAACGCTTGCCCTAATCCTCTTGGACACGCCAGTCCTTTGAACTTCAAATGCCATCAAAGAGGCCAGCGACCATTAAACTTGGTCCCGCAATATTTGGTAGTAGTATGCACCTTGGAACGCTTGCCCTAATCCTCTTGGACACGCGAGTCCTTTGAACTTCAAAGGCCATCAAAGACGCCAGCGACCATTAAACTTGGTCCCGCAATATTTGGTCCTAGTGTGCACCTTGGAACGCTTGCCCTAATCCTCTCGGACACGCCAGTCCTTTGACTTCTAAGGCTATCAAAGACGCCAGCGACCATTAAACTTGGTCCCGCAATATTTGGTAGTAGTGTGCACCTTGGAACGCTTGCCCTAATCCTCTTGGACACGCCAGTCCTTTGAACTTCAAAGGCCATCAAAGACGCCAGCGACCATTAAACTTGGTCCCGCAATATTTGGTAGTAGTATGCACCTTGGAACGCTTGCCCTAATCCTCTTGGACACGCGAGTCCTTTGAACTTCAAAGGCCATCAAAGACGCCAGCGACCATTAAACTTGGTCCCGCAATATTTGGTCCTAGTGTGCACCTTGGAACGCTCGCCCTAATCCTCTCGGACACGCAAGTCCTTTGAACTTCATCAAAGACGCCGAATCATTTTCGTTAGTCCATGTCTCGCTGTTCTTTCCACTGTCCAAGTTTGAGCTACTGCGTTTTGTGATTTATACTTGTGTCATCTAGACCTAGATTCTGGAGGCAAAGCAAAGCAAAAAAACTTCAAAATGGATTAGAATGAATTGGAGAATCAAAGGTTGATGTCCAATCGTTTGATGTGAATCAATTTTGAGGTTTTTTTTTTAGTACAGGCCCCATCCACGCCTGTACCGCGTGACGCTCAAACCATTTTTGTTCTACTTAGCGCCTCCGTTTATACAATAAGCTACATTTTTTCTAACTTGACCCATGCTTGGGCAGATAAGCTCCGGTTTCATATCTTCAGACACTCTTCAGGACAAGCCGAAAAATCTTAATTTTGTTTGAACCACATGGATCGCTGAGACTATACTAGCAACATGGAACGATTGAACTGGGTAAAATAAACTCCTTAAATGGAAGCCATTTAGAGGTACATAATTATTGCATTCATCAAGTATATCATAAATGAAAACATAGAGAAACTTCATCGAGCGAGAAGCATTACAAATGCGACATATGACTCTAACTACAAATCCAGTGTTCATAGAGAGCCAGGATCTGAATATCCCGACGCTAATGTTTGCTGCAAGAAACATAGAACCAATGGAAGAACTGAGGATTAGCTATTTTGCTGACAGTGAGCACAGTTCCAATGCACGCTTAAGAATTTATGAAAGAAGCGCCATCTAGTTGCAATGTAAGGCAATAGCTTAAGTAAGTGATATGACAAGGGGAAGCGACGACATTTTCCACACAATGCTAGAATTGGTGAAGGTGGAGGATGATGTAGACATCTGCCTTCATGGACACAGACAATGCATAGAAATGGACAACAACATAAACCTAGAAAATACAACACAAAATACAACGTTATACAGAAATTCTTGGTCTTCTGGAAGAGATAACCATAGAGGCCTCAGACCTCATGAAAGATTCAAAAGAGGTGGTAAAGATAGTCAAGGTTACTATTTTTTTCTTCTGCAAGTTTTTCTTTCCATTTCATCAATCTGGAAGTCTGTAGGTACTAAAGCATGTTTTTATTCAGGAAACGGAAGAAGCTCCTCTGCCTCTGGGGAAGAAATCAAGTTTGAAATGCCCAAGCTCCAGAAAAAAAGATTTCGTGGGCGGAGAATGTAACATTAAATTCGTTTTTCTTGAATATTAAATTTTAATCGATGTTCTTGTTATAGCTCACCCAGGAATTCATAATCCCTGCCAGACCTTCTCCAAAAAAGCGAGGAAGGCCGCGAAAAATTACGGAACAGGTAATATTGAGTTTTGATTTTTCCATCAAATAGAAAAAGTTATTAGATGGTTAAAAGATGGGGAGGTGATGGGGAAGATATAGAAAAAATATAAAAAAAGGTGATAATAGCCCCAAAGGCTGTTCACCTATATATATATATAAAAAAAATAAAATAAAAAAATAAATAAAAAAAAAAAGATTTTTCCATCGCATTAAATTACCTATATCAAATAGATTAAAAAGGCTTCTGTAAAAATTAAAATTTTATAACCTCCTGAGCATGCCGTAGTCAGCATGCAGAAAAAGTTTACAGTATAAAACCGAAGACAAATTTCACCCCCACCCCCACCAAAAAAAAATAATCGAGATTTCGGTTGAAAACTATGTAGGTACTCCGTTTTTGGAGTTCCACATCCATAACTACTACCAGACCTTTTAAATTAGTTTTTTTGAATATTAAATATTAATCGATGTTCTCAAATAGATCACTCAGGAACAGGATTCCACCGAACCTCCACAAAAGCGAGGAAATTACAAAACAGGTAATATGTATTGAATTTAGTTTTGATTTTTCCATCGCATTAAATTCCTTGATCCATTAAAATATATCCATAAAATCCTTCCTTCCATCCATTAAATCCACCGATATTCAAAATTTGCATCACATGCAGGGTAGGGCCTTAGGAGGTCACTTTGTGAGGAAGTTCCCGTTTTGGGAGTTCCACTTCCATAACTACTACCAGACCTTTTAAATTAGTTTTTCTTGAATATTAAATTTTAATCGATATTCTCAAATAGATCACTCAGGAACAGGATCCCACCGAACCCCCACAAAAGCGAGGAAGGCCACGAAAAATTAGGAAACAGGTAATATTGAATTTAGTTTTGATTTTCCTTAAATAATTATAAAACCACCAATATTCAAAATTTGCACCACATGCAGGGCAGGGCGCTAGGAGGTCACTTTTTGAGGAAGTTCCCGTTTTGGGAGTTCCACTTCCATAACTACTACCAGACCTTTTAAATTAGTTATGTATTATATTAAATTATAGTTATTATATTAAATATTAAATTTTAATAGATGTTTTCAAATAGATCACTCAGGAACAGGATCCCACCGAACCCCCACAAAAGCGAGGAAGGCCACAAAAAATTACGAAACAGGTAATATTGAATTTATTTTTGATTTTTCCATCAAAGGGGTCCAAAAGGGAAGCGACGTTTCTCTCTCGATTTTCAAAACCGCTAATGGGCGAGGGTGAGGTTTGAAAACGCTTGAGAGAATCCAGAAAGGGATTTTCGTCATCAAATACGTTTGCCAGCTCATAGAAACAGAGGAGTCAGACCGACGGAACGAAGATACAGGCAATTCTTATTTCTATGGGCTTGATTTTAATGACTTAGAGAACTACCCATACAGAGCAGAAGCATTATATATCAGGAACGAATCGCAGTTCATTAACCACTCCTGTGATCCGAATTTATGCGTCTACTGGGTTTTCATAGAATGCAGCGATCTGGATATCCCGACGTTTGCAACGTTCGCTACAAGAAACATAGAACCAATGGAAGAACTGACGATTAGCTATTTATCCATCACTGTACCTCAAATCCATAGGTCGGGATTATAAGGTCTCATCGACATTTACATAAGACATGGACAACAACAACAACAAAGATGATGGGCCGCCACAGGTATATATTTTAATTTATCTTGTTATTTATTTTTTATTAAAATTTTATTTTGTAGAAATTCTTGGTCTTCTGGAAGAGTTAACCATAGAGGTCTCAGACCTCATGAAAGATTCAAAAGAGGTGGTAAAGATAGTCAAGGTTACTATTTTTTTCTTCTGCAAGTTTTTCTTTCCATTTCATCAATCTGGAAGTCTGTAGGTACTAAAGCATGTTTTTATTCAGGAAACGGAAGAAGCTCCTCTGCCTCTGGGGAAGAAATCAAATTTGAAATGCCCAAGCTCCACAAAAAAAGAAAAAAAGATTTCGTGGGCGGAGAATGTAACATTAAATTCGTTTTTCTTGAATATTAAATTTTAATCGATGTTCTTGTTATAGCTCACCCAGGAATTCATAATCCCTGCCAGACCTTCTCCAAAAAAGCGAGGAAGGCCGCGAAAAATTACGGAACAGGTAATATTGAGTTTTGATTTTTCCATCGCATTAAATTACCTATATCAAATAGATTAAAAAGGCTGGATGTACTCAAATATATCACTCAGGAACAGGATTCCACCGAACCTCCACAAAAGCGAGGAAGGCCGCGAGAAATTACAAAACAGGTAATATGTATTGAATTTAGTTTTGATTTTTCCATCGCATTAAATTCCTTGATCCATTAAAATATATCCATAAAATGATGTTTTCATAGAATGCAGCGATCTGGATATCCCGACGTTTGCAACGTTCGCTACAAGAAACATAGAACCAATGGAAGAACTGACGATTAGCTATTTATCCATCACTGTACCTCAAATCCATAGGTCGGGATTATAAGGTCTCATCGACATTTACATAAGACATGGACAACAACAAAGACTTAGAATATATAGACATGGACAAAAACAGACCTAAAAAATTCAACAATGGCAACCATGTTCCGAGGGAAAACTCAACAAATAATGGCTCATCTATGGAAACCTTGGACATTAGTCTCTTCAGACAAAGATCATCCAACCCCCGCTGTAGGCAAAGGAAGAGCAAAATACATGTAAGGAAAAAAAATTAGAAGCATCATCTCTTAATTTCAGTCGACGTGATGACGACGTGGATGTTGATTTGGGAAAGTTGAAAATTTCAAAGGGGCCACAGAGAATGGAAGTTCCCGACGATGCAGAAGACACAGTCATCTACGCTGCCTAATTGTACATCGAAGACGCAGACCAAACCACAAGTCACCTATGTGGTACATATTCCCCATTAAGCAGGATAAATGCTTTTTTGCTACCTTTCCTATTCATAGAATCATAGAGTAGCTCGATCCAAATATCCCAACACTTGCAATGCCCAGCAAGAAATACAGAACAAATAGAAGAACTAAGGGCTTAGAGATATAGCAAAAGCTACCTTAATTAGAAGATTGTTATAAATATTATGGTGAGTACACTTGAGTTTGACGTATGGCTCTCCTTATTTTTCAGCTATAGGCATCCATTTTTATCGTAGACCGTGCCTAAGCTTGGAAATAAGCAAGGCGTTGAGATGTAGGAAATAAGAATATCTGAGATTTATTGGGTGTACATATATATTTTATTAGGCCATCAGCTTAAATCAAGAAAAATTGGGTTTAATAATTGGATACAATGAAGAGCCGCTAGCCTTTAAGTCCCACCGCCTTTTTTTTTTTGAAAATTTTACATGAATTATAAATAGGTAATCAAAAGTAAAATTTACAGCATTGTCAGGCCTATTATTCTTAATTTTTATGGTTCCTTTCTGAGAACTTGTGTAATTTTTACCACCTAATTGATCAAAAGAGGCAAATAATATTATCTTTAGGAATGTTCACCCGAATGCTGCAGTTTATTTTTTATTTTGCTTTTGCTTTTTTTTTATTTTTTTTTGCTATTTATTTATTTTTATTTATTTTTTTTTGTTTAGAATGCTGATTGATAATAAGTGATCAGTTTTTGCCATGGTGACATATGGTTTTTATGTCTTAAAGGTGAAATTTCCATTCTAGACTGTTTTCTAGAATTTAGTTTGCACTAACAATAGCCACTACATCCATATGACGCGGTTTATGGTCTTCGTGATGTGGTGCTGTAGATGACTGGAGGCTTCGAAATAAATGTTCCGCTGAAGGAAAATCCCTCCTCGCAGGATAGCAGTTTTGATAATCGTGAGAGAAACGTTGCTCCCCTTTTGGTCCACTTGGGACATGCCACTGCACCTACAGTATCTGCTGCATTCGTAGATGGCGCTTCCTTATCTTAACGTTAAGCGGCCATTTTTGTAATGCTTGGCATCAATCGTGGTTTTGCACACTGAGTTAGCCATTGGTTCAGAGTGCGAAATTGGGCACTAAATGTCCCTTGCCTCAGGCATCTTTAGCGATTGAGTCGAATGTTGTGGTGCTGTAGATGAATGGAGGCTTCAACATCGATGTTTCGCTGAAGAAAATCCCTCCTTGCAGCATAGCAGTTTTGATAATCGTGAGAGAAACGTTGCTCCCCTATTGGTCCACTTGGGACATGCCACTGCACCTACATTATCTGCTGCATTCGTAGATGGCGCTTCCATTTCTCAACGTTAAGCTGCCATTTTTGTAATACTTGGCATCAATCGTGGTTTAGCATACTGAGTTAGCCGTTGGTTCAGAGGGTGCGAAATTGGGCACTAAATGTCCCTTGCCTCAGGCATCTCTAACGATGGAGTCGAATGTTGTGGTGCTCTAGTCGACTGGAGGCTTCAAAATCGATGTTTCGATGAAGAAAATCCCTCCTCACAGGATAGCAGTTTTGATAATCTTGAGAGAAACGTCGCATCCCTTTTGGACCACTTGGGACATGGCACTGCACCTACAGTATCTGCTGCATTCGTAGATGGCGCTTCCGTTTCTCAACGTTAAGCGGCCATTTTTGTCATGCTTGGCATCAATTGTGGTTTTGCACACTGAATTAGCCGTTGGTTCGGAGGGTGCGAAATTGGGCACTAAATGTCCCTTGCCTCAGGCATCTTTAGCGATTGAGTCGAATGTTGTGGTGCTGTAGATGAATGGAGGCTTCAACATCGATGTTTCGCTGAAGAAAATCCCTCCTCACAGGATAGCAGTTTTGATAATCTTGAGAGAAACGTCGCTTCCCTTTTGGTCCACTTGGGACATGCCACTGCACCTACAGTATCTGCTGCATTCGTAGATGGCGCTTCCTTATCTTAACGTTAAGCGGCCATTTTTGTCATGCTTGGCATCAATTGTGGTTTTGCATACTGAGTTAGCCGTTGGTTCGGAGGGGGCGAAATTGGGCACTAAACGTCCCTTGCCTCAGGCATCTTTAGCGATGGAGTCGAATGGTGTGGTGCTGTAGATGAATGGAGGCTTTAACATCGATGTTTCGCTGAAGAAAATCCCTTCTTGCAGCATAGCAGTTTTGATAATCGTGAGAGAAACGTTGCTTTCCTTTAGGTCCACTTGTGATATGCCACTGCACCTATACAGTATCTGCTGCATTCGTAGATGGCGCTTCCGTTTCTCAACGTTAAGCTGCCATTTTTGTCATGCTTGGCATCAATTGTGGTTTTGCACACTGAGTTAGCCGTTGGTTCGGAGGGTGCGAAATTGGGCACTAAATGTCCCTTGCCTCAGGCATCTTTAGCGATGGAGTCGAATGTTGTGGTGCTCTAGTCGACTGGAGGCTTCAAAATCGATGTTCTGCTGAAGAAAATCCATCCTCGCAGGATAGCAGTTTTGATAATCTTGAGAGAAACGTTGCTCCCCTTTTGGTCCACTTGGGACATGCCACTGCACCTACAGTATCTGCTTCATTCGTAGATGGCGCTTCCGTTTCTCAACGTTAATCATCATCATCAATCGTGGTTTGCATACTGAGTTAGCCATTGGTAATGTCCCTTGCCTCAGGCATCTTTAGCGATGGAGTCGAATGTTGTGGTGCTCTAGTCGACTCAAGGCTTCAAAATCGATGTTTCGCTGAAGAAAAAAATCGACGGTTTGTGCATTCTCTGTAATTTTATAGTTTACTATCCAGGAGGCAGAGTGTGATGACGTCATTATAGGCGGTTCAGTCGTTTTGAAAGGGGCAGGAGGGAAGGAAGCTGGGCCCAAATCCAACCTGCCTATTTTGCCTGAACCTAGGAGGGCCAGTGAAGGTTACTTTATCAAACAATGTCTGGAAGGTTGATGGCGACTCTCCACTCTTCAATGGTTTTCAATCTGTGGTGGCGAGGAAAGATCTCTTCGATGGGTTTCGTTCTTCAAAGTCGATAGGGTTGCAGTGCTCTAGTCGACTGATGGCTTCGAAAGCGATGTTTTGCTGAAGGCGACTCTTAGTCATCTAGGTCGATGGAGAGTCATTTCCAAAGATTGTGATTTGATCACCAAGTATAGCATTATTTTTTTATTTTTTTTTATTTTTTATTTTTTATTTTTTACTTTTTGACACTCTAAAGATACCATTATTTGCCTTTTAAAAACTTTAATTATTTAATGTTAAGTTCTTTATGAAACCATAAAAAAATAGAAAAAATAGAAACCTAATTTGTTTTTAAAAAATTAAGACGAAATATAAGAAAGAACTAATTGAAACGAGTCTACCAAGCAAGCTGAATCCCAGGGGGGACTTTCAACTAATAAATATTTCATTTTCACCAAATTCAAGTTATGTTAGCAAAAAGGATTCATTTCCCCCGAAATCTGTAGACCTTAGAGAAAGTTCATGTCTCAGGTTTCCTACAAATTGTATGAATTTAAACAAAATATATAAATTTCTAAACAAAATATATAAATTTATAAGAAACATTATTGACCTATACTTTTTTGTTGAAAGTCTTTATTTGAGTAAAATTAAGTAAAATTTTACAAATTATTGACCTAACCTTAAAAGCTTTGTTTACCCAATAAATCGAGCAGAAATGGCGTAATTTAAGGAGTAATTTAAGTCATTAAAAACTCGACCATAGTATTTATAACAATAAAAATAAAGGTAAATTATATTTTAATGTAATGGCCTTATCAAAAAATAAATAATATAATTAAAACAAAAGAGGGACATGGTTTTACTTCGACTTTTGTCGAAAAAAAAGACGTACCGGAAATTAGTTTGGGAGGAGCCTTTTTAAAGTCTGGAAGCCTGAAAGATATGACAGGCAGGGTTCTTGACTTTCTTGTGCCTCGCCAAACATCAAGTACGCATACTGAGGGCACATGATAAAGGGTTCGGAAATCGGAGCCCAGAAGAAGACCCATTCCTGGAGCACATTCTCAAAACGGTATACCTCAATTTCGGACAATTTTTCAGGAAACGGAAAAAAAATCATAGACAATACATGGAAATGGAGAACAACCTCAAAAATACAACATGGACAACAACATTGACATGGACAAATCAAAGACATAGACAACAATGAACACAACATCAGGAGTGAAAATTCGACCAGGATCATCCGACAGAGAACTTGGAAATAAGTCAAACAACAAATGCCCATCCAAACAAACAAAAAGGCCAAGAAAAACGTTTCATAGGCGGAGGCTGTAAGATAAGACTGAGAAAAATCATAAAATTCAGAGCCATCAATAAGAAATGAGAATTCAAATAAATGGGTCGAATGACCACCCATGCGAAGATGCGCTAAGGTGGCTCAATATAAAGTGAAGCATTTCTATGAAAACATAAATTTTAATAAACTTTTATAATTTACTTTTTTGACCTGTTCTACCCAAGTCCTGGAGATTCCCTTTGTATGGCCTCTCCTTCAGGTAATAGGTCCTGAAGGGTGAAGGGGTCCTGAAGGCATTATGGCGAGAGCCCCCACCTGGGTCATCCCCCCGTCTAGCAGCATGGCACCATTGGCGACCAGTTCACCTCGAAAAATAATATACATCGGAACGAAACTAAAGCAATTCTTATTTCTATGGGCTTGATTTTAATGACTTAGAGAACTACCTATACAGAGTAGAAGCATTAAATATCAGGAACGAATCGCAGTTCATTAACCACTCCTGCGATCCGAATTTATGCGTCTACTGGGTTTTCATAGAATGCAGCGATCTGGATATCCCGACGCTTGTAACGTTCGCTACAAGAAACATAGAGCCAATGGAAGAACCGACAATTAGCTATTTTGCTAACAATGAGAGCACATTTTTCCATCATGGATGACATGGTAAATGAAATGCTATAAGGCCGGCCTTCCCATAGACAAATATATGGAAAACAACAAAGACCTAGAATATATAGACACGGAGAAAAACATAGACCTAAAAAATTCAACAATGACAACGAAGGAGGGAAACCTCGACGGCATCTCTATAGAAAACTTAGACTTTAGTGAAGCAACAATTAATGCCCATCCATAAATTCAATGCAGAAGAAAGCATTAATAGCAGGGCTTGGATGCAGCTGTGCGAGCTGTGGCAGAAATTGTTTGTGTTATACAGAAAAACTTGACCTGCTTAATGAAATCAAACAAGAGGCCTCAGACCTCAAACAAGACGCCTAAGAGGCGCCATCTACTTGCAATGTAAGGCAATAGCTGAAGCAAGTGATATGACAACATTTTCCACACAATGCTTAGAACCGCTAATTGGTGAAGGTGGGGGAGGACGTAGACACTGCCTTCATGGGCATAGACAATGCATAGAAATGGACAACAACATAAACCTAGAAAATACAACATGGACAACAATGAAGACAACATCAGGAGCAAAAATTCGACAAGGATTATTTGACAAAAAACTTGGACATTAGTGAAACAGTATGCAGGAAACAACGAATGCGCCTCAATCATTCAACGCAGAAGAAAACGAAGAAGCAGAACTAGGATTCAGCTGTGCGAGCTGTCGAAGGAATTGTTCTTGCGCGAACCAGTCAGAAATCACAAAAATGGCATCTTAAAGTTAAAAAAAGGAAGCGCCATCTATGAATGCAACAGGCAATGTAGGTGCGATGACCACTGTCCCGATCGAGTGGTCCAAAAGGGAAGCGACATTTCTCTTATTCAGATTTTCAAATTAATAGACCTTGAGACATTCCCTAAATTCGTTTATATAAACGATTACTACAGCAGAACTATAATGAAACTAAAAACTTAGAACCAATGGAAGAACCGACGATAAGCTATTTTCCCAACAGTGAGGACACATTTTTCCATCACGGCAGACATTTTTCACACAATACTTAGAAGGAATTGTTCTTGTAAGAACCTGACAGGGACGGTTTACAAAAAGCACCAGCTAATTATAAGAATGCACTAGCAAATGTATGCGATGGGACAAGAGTTAAATTGGATTGCAATGCAAGATTGCGTATAATGGAGTCCCTGGATCTGAATATCCCGCAGCTCGAATGTACTGCAAAAATAAAGAACTACTGGGACAACTGACAATTAGCTATTTATCAGCCATACTTCACAATGGAAAAAACTGATCACATATTATCTGGCCTATAACTAACTACCCTATAACTTCTAACCTATAACTTAAAAAAAACTGATCACATATTATCTGGCCTATAACTAACTACCCTATAACTTCTAACCTATAACTTCTAACAACACTTCATGGTGATGTCACACTGAGGGTGGCTGATGGGTTCAAATCCTATGAGACTAGTGGGGCTACCATCTCTTAAAACATCTTAAAAAGTTCACAATCTGCCTAAAAGAGCTTTAATGATAACTAAAACTGTCAAAAACCTGCCTAAACAGCTATTTGTCCGTCAAAAAAGTTTAAAATTTGCCTTAAAAAGGGCTTTGCTCACATATAAAGGTTCAAAATCTGCCTAAAACGTCTATTATGCCATCTAAAATGTTCAAAAACGTCCTAGCTCTTGACTTATTTTAAACTTAGTGGTAGAAAAGAGGTATACATAACTGATTGGTGGATTCTTCCGAGCTTTGCAGTCAAAATATTCCGCGTGTGGGTCGTGTTGAAAGAAGATGACATAAATTTTCCCCATAAGTTGTTCCAAATAACTAAAAAACATAAAATGTGATTATTTTTAAAATGATAAATACTAGTCAGCAAACCTCGAAGGCAACTTTTCCGCTGTCTTTCTGGGGTCATGGAGCCAATTTTTTGGTGGAATACTGCATTTCGACGACATCTCTTGGGGTCTACGACTAGATAGCTGATCGTAAGTTCTTCCTTTGGTTCTATATTTCTTGTTGCCAAACAACAAGATTTACTGAAAGGAAAAAAAAAATTGAACGATTAAATCAACCTATTTAACCCTAAAAATGATCCTTTTCGTCATAAAAAGGTTGTAATTCATCCCAAAAAGAGTCATAAGGGACAAAAAAATGTTTAAATTTATCTTAAGGGACTTCCCAGTTGAAAAGGAATAAAATTCTTTCTGAAAAAGATCCTTATCAGCAAAAAGGGTTTAAAATATGCCCAGAAAAGCTATTTTTAAATGAAAAGGGTTCAGATTAGCACTAATAAGGGTCTGTATTATCAAATAGGTTCGAATTTACCCTTGGAAGATCGAAAAAAAGTTCAAATTGATCCAAAAAGTGTCGTTAAAGTCGAAAAATTCAGGGATTTTGGTGGAATGCTGCTTGGCGAAGACTTCTCTTTGGATCTGCGGCCAGATAGCTCAGTCAGTTCTTCCCTTGGTTCTATATTTCTTGTTGCCAATCATTTACTGAAAAAAAAAAATCAGAAAAAAATTGAATTGACTCATTTACCTTTATGTGGAAAGTTCAAACTGGGTTTGGTTACTTAGATTACGTCGACTTCTGAAGAATAGGCTTCAATCTCACCAAAAGAGAGCAGCTTTACGTCACCTTTAACCTAAAAATGGTCTTTCTAGAGATTTGCACTTTTATATTCAAGGATCAAATTAGGAAATTTAAATAACTATTAATAAGAAAACTGAACTAATTATTAACTGAAATTACGTAATTATCGGAAAATATTTAAGTAGGTACCTATCGTTGAAAAATAAAAACGTGTATGTAGTTCCCAAAATCAGCTTACAAAAAAAATTACCTTTAAATTAATTTTTAAACTCCTATTTGATCAGATGTTCAAAGCGTCGAAATGAAATCTGAAACTGACCAACTGCTTGTTTTGACGTCATTCAAGATGGCGGGCCTCCCCTCATTTCTCTAAAACCTAGCAAGAAAAAATCCGACTTTTTTTAAATGAAAATATACCTAAATTGTAAAATAGGGTGAATGAATTTGTAAAAACTAAAGGCAAAGAACTAAAAATAAAGAGAGAAAAGCTTGGGGTTGGAAGTACATCGATGTTCACCGAAATCGAGACTTGGGACTCGGAAAAAAAATTAAGTTTTATCCATGAACATCTAAGAATAAATAATAAATGATTCCTTAAAAACGCTCGGAAAATATCACAATTGGATAATTAATTAAAAAGAGATCTAATATAGTTCAATTAAATTAAATTTACCTCAAGATTTCAGAGACAAAAGTCGGCGAAGAATTCCGACCGCGGCCATCTTTCAACTGAACGAGTTGCGATTAGAAATTTAGAAACCGCCGTCGTGAAAAGGCGCTGGTGACTGGATCGGAAAAAGAGACAAAAATGACGTCATTTTTTTAAAAATCGAATTCGTGAGATTTCAAAATTTCTTTTAAATGAAATAAATAAAAAAAATTCATTAAAATTGATTTAAAACGTATAGAAAAGAAAGGAACTATGTAGCTCAATCGGAACGGGAGTCAAAAATTACATTCCAACCTAAGATTACCATACTTTTTTCCGAAAAGAAAAAAAAAAAAAATTACTTTTTTAGAATTAATATTTTCCTTTAATATACCTAAAAAAAAAGTGGTTAAAAAAAATAAAAATCTTAAAATGAATCAAAATAGAGGAGAAACTAGCATGTTAGGAAGATAGAAAAGCCGGGGACTTGGGGGCCGTTTTTGGTTTCACTTTTTATCCATTAGCATCATCAAATTTGACAAAAATAATTTCATAAAAACGCTCAGATATTATCAATAGGAGGTTGAATTATTAAAAAAAGTTATTCTAAAGCATAATCAAATAAAATTTACCTTGGAAAAGAAGAAATCGTATCGCAATGACGCTCGTCTGATCTTTCTCCGTGGACCGTCATGGCGGAAAGGGAAGAGAGAAGGAACCACGAGAGAAAGAACCTCAGTTACCATAGCAACCAGTGGTGACTAGATCAGAAAACAGATATAAAAATGGAATATTTAAACAGTTTTTGATACAAAGTTGGACTCAAATCGTTTATAAAAAAAACTAAAATGAATATTTACCCTTTTTTTCTTCATTATTTACAATGTGAAGTCGTTATTCTCGCGAAATTCTCCCCACAAGATGAGAGGCGATCGTAGCGTTGAAATTTTAAAAGATCCACCTATTCCCTCTAATTTTTAAAAGCAGAGTTTTCGACCTGCGAATTTTGACAGAAAATTGGCTCTTAGAAAAATATATTCAGCAAAAACAGAGGTTCCCAAACTTTTTCACAGTGCGCCCCCCTTTTAAACAAATTAAAACCTTTGCCCCCCCTTCCTTCTAAAGTTTTGAATGTTAACTTTGAGGTTTGTGAATGAAATTTGGGTTTTAAAATGTTGATTTTGAGGTTTTTGACAAAAGAAATTGCACTTAAAACGTTGATTTTGAGATTTTTTGACAAAAAAACATTGCTCTTATAACCATTATTTGGAGGTTTTTGACAAAAAATTGCCAACTTAAAGTTGATTTTGAGGTTTTTTGACGAAAATTAGGCATTTATTAATGTTGATTTTGAGGTTTTTGACGAAAATTTGGCTTTATAAATGTTGAATATGAGGTGTTTGGACGAAAATTAGGCATCATAAACGTTGATTTTGAGGCTTTTGTGCGAACATTAGGCTTCATAAATGTGGATTTCGAGGTTTTTTAAAACCAAAATTGGGCTTTACAAATGTTAATTTTGAGGTTTTTCACGAAAATTTGGCTTTATAAATGTTGATTTCGAGGTTTTTTGACGAAAATTAGGCTTTACAAATGTCGATTTTGAGGTTTTTGACGAAAATTTGGCTTTTAAATGTTGATTTTGAGGTTTTTTTTGACGAAAATTAGGCTTTACAAATGTTGATTTTGAGGTTTTTCACGAATTTTTGGGGATATTTGCACACACAAAAAATCTTGAGCTTTCCCACACCCCCCTGGGGACAGCTTACGCCCCCCAGGGGGACGCGCCTCCTGCTTGGGAGCCACTAAGCAAAACCTGACCCGGGGGGGGGGCGCCTCTATGTATTCTCGGGGGCCAGTCCGGGGCTGCTTATTTTAATAAATTATCATAATAAATTCTAATTTTCAGCTCGGATGCATCAAACTTATGGAAGCTGTTTCCCCATACTTTGCTGAATGGATGATCATCAAAACCATGCTGAATATAAGACACCGTGCTCTCAAAAAATGTCCTCCCACCATTACATCGTAATTTTGACATTAAAATATTTAAAAAAAAAATTGTTTTGTATAAATGAAATGTACTATTCTGCTTGAAACGTTCAAATTTTTAGAATGTAATTAAGTTAATCTTTACTTTTGTTAATAAATATTGTTACATTGGATTCAAAGAAATATTGTAAATAAATAGGTAGGTACTCAAAATTATCAAAGATGAAACTATTTTTGATACATTGTTAAATTTTAACCTAATGAAAATAAAAACTCGTCTATTTATTTACTAATTTTCCTAAAAATGTTTGTCAATGCACCAAGGTGTATGGAGTAAGCTTGGTAGGAGAAAAAAAAATTTTTCTAGAAAAAAGTAAGAGACGAAAAAAATGACGGGAAAAACTGCCAATCAAATGGCCCCCCAAGGACCTGGGGTCCAGAAGCTATAGGAAGGATACAGGATAGGAAGATGAATACTAGAGGATCGCACTGATTATCTCGTGATATGATAGAGGTTAGGCAACCTTCTTGGCTCCTGGTTGCAAAATAATACATATAATTAATATAAAATGTATTAATGATGGTTTTCGCATAAATAACACGATTTAAAACAAAAGTTACAATGAACAACAGATATTATTATTTATTTTATTTTTTGTTAAATAAAAAATATACAACACCAACAGTTCATACAATTGGCATTTCTGATTTGGACGTTTTCTCAGGCCTTTGTGGACTCAATTTGTCAAATGTCTTCTTCTCGTGGGCGATCTGTTCACAGGAAGCTGAGATGATGAACAATAAAGCAATAAAATAAAATAAAAATAGAACTCAAAATTTTCCTTCACAATTTATCTCGACTTAGGACGAGCTACGAAAACATATTTCTTTTGTTGTCATTTTTGAAAATGACTTAAATTATTATTTAAGGAAAAAAGGAATAGGTTTTCGCAGGTTTGTTTAAAAATTTGTGGTTCTTTCACCATTCTTACCTTTTCTTTGCTGGGACAAATATTGCGGATAACAAGCGACCATTAAACTTGGTCCCGCAATATTTGGTCCTAGTGTGCACCTTGGAACGCTTGCCCTAATCCTCTCGGACACGCCAGTCCTTTGAACTTCAAATGCCATCAAAGACGCCAGCGACCATTAAACTTGGTCCCGCAATATTTGGTCCTAGTGTGCACCTTGGAACGCTCGCCCTAATCCTCTCGGACACGCAAGTCCTTTGAACTTCATCAAAGACGCCGAATCATTTTCGTTAGTCCATTTCTCGCTGTTCTTTCCAATGTCCAAGTTTGAGCTTCTGCGTTTTGTGATCTTTAACTTGTGTCATCTAGACCTAGATTCTGGAGGCAAAGCAAAGCAAAAAAACTTCGAAATGGATTAGAATGAATTGGAGAATCAAAGGTTGATGTCCAATCGTTTGATGTGAATCAATTTTGAGGGGTTTTTTTTTAGTACAGGCCCCATCCACGCCTGTACCGCGTGACGCTCAAACCATTTTTGTTCTACTTAGCTTAGTTACTAGTTACTAGCTACTTAGTTCTAGTTATGGAAGTGGAACTCCCAAAACGGGAACTTCCTCAAAAAGTGACCTCCTAGCGCCCTGCCCTGCATGTGGTGCAAATTTTGAATATTGGTGGTTTTATAATTAATTTAATGCGATGGAAAAATCAAAACTAAATTCAATATTACCTGTTTCCTAATTTTTCGTGGCCTTCCTCGCTTTTGTGGAGGTTCGGTGGAATCCTGTTCCTGAGTGATCTATTTGAGAACATCGATTAATATTTAATATTCAAAAAAACTAATTTAAAAGGTCTGGTAGTAGTTATGGAAGTGAAACTCCAAAAACGGAGTACATAGTTTTCAACCGAAATCTCGATTATTTTTTTTTGGTGGGGGTGGGGGTGAAATTTGTCTTCGGTTTTATACTGTAAACTTTTTCTGCATGCTGACTACGGCATGCTCAGGAGGTTATAAAATTTTAATTTTTACAGAAGCCTTTTTAATCTATTTGATATAATTTAATGCGATGGAAAAATCAAAACTAAATTCAATACATATTACCTGTTTTGTAATTTCTCGCGGCCTTCCTCGCTTTTGTGGTGGTTCGGTGGGATCCTGTTCCTGAGTGATCTAATTTAGAAGAACATCGATTAAAATTTCATACATATTCAAGAAAAACTAATTTAAAAGGTCTGGTCGTAGTTATGGATGTGGAACTCCAAAAACGGAGTACCTACATAGTTTTTAACCGAAATCTCTATTTTTTTGGTGGGGGTGGGGGTGAAATGTGTCTTCGGTTTTATACTGCAAACTTTTTCTGCATGCTGACTACGGCATGCTCAGTTGGTTATAAAATTTTAATATATTACAGAAGCCTTTTTAATCTATTTGATATAGGTAATTTAATGCGATGGAAAAATCAAAACTCAATATTACCTGTTCCGTAATTTTTCGCGGCCTTCCTCGCTTTTTTGGAGAAGGTCTGGCAGGGATTATGAATTCCTGGGTGAGCTATAACAAGAACATCGATTAAAATTTAATATTCAAGAAAAACGAATTTAATGTTACATTCTCCGCCCACGAAATCTTTTTTTCTGGAGCTTGGGCATTTCAAACTTGATTTCTTCCCCAGAGGCAGAGGAGCTTCTTCCGTTTCCTGAATAAAAACATAATTATGTTTTAGTACCGACAGACTTCCAGATTGATGAAATGGAAAGAAAATTGCAGAAGAAAAAAATAGTAACCTTGACTATCTTTAGCACCTCTTTTGAATCTTTCATGAGGTCTGAGGCCTCTATGGTTATCTCTTCCAGAAGACCAAGAATTTCTGTATAACAAGAAAAAAAAAATCAAACAAAATAAAATTTTAATAAAAAATAAATAACAAGATAAATTAAAATATGTACCTGTGGCGGCCCATCATCGCCACCTTTCGATGGAAAAGCGCCAGCCGATCTATTTCTTTTGTAAATATGTTAAACTATGTAAATAATAAAATTAAATGTAAAATAAAAATATTAATAAAGACTTTCGCGCCAAAAGGAAAGGGGAACCGCCCAAAATCGTTCTAGAACGTTCTAGAATCCTCACTAGCGCTCGATCCAAATATCCTAACGCTTGCAATGCCCAGCAAGAAATACAAAACAAATAGAAGAACTAAGGGCTTAGAGATATAGCAAAAGCTACCTTAATTAGAAGATTGTTATAAATATTATGGTGAGTACACTTGAGTTTGACGTATGGCTCTCCTTATTTTTCAGCTATAGGCATCCATTTTTATCGTAGACCGTGCCTGAGTGTTTCGCATAAGGAAAATTGCTTGGAAATAAGCAAGGCGTTGAGATGTAGGAAATAAGAATATCTGAGATTAATTGGGTGTACATACATATTTTTTTAGGCTATCAGCTTAAATCAAGAAAAATTGGGTTTAATAATTGGAAACAATTAAGAGCCCTTGAGTCCCACCGCCTATTACTCTTATGAATTAATAAATGTTTTTTTTTTTTTAATGGAATTGTTGTTGTGCGAACCAGTCAGGAATGGCTTATCACAAAAATGGCATCTTAAAGTTAAGAAAAGGAAGCGAAATCTATGAATGCAACAGGCAATGTAGCAATCCCGATCGAGTGGTCCAAAAGGGAAGCGACATTTCTCTCTCGATTTTCAAAACCGCTAACGGGCGAGGGGCGGGTTTGAAAACGCTTGAGAGAATCAGAAAGAGATTTTCGTCACCAAATACGATTCCCTGCTCATAGAAACAGAGGAGTCAGACAGACGGAAAGAACATACAGGCAATTCTTATTATTATGGGCTTGATTTTAACGACTTAGAGAACTAACTATACAGAGTAGAAGCATTAAATATCAGGAACGAATCAGTTTAATAACCACAAATGTGATCCGAATTTATGAGTCTACTGGGTTTTCATAGAATGCAGCGATCTGAATCTCCCACCTCAAAAATGGTCGCTTAAAGTTAAGAAAAGGAAGCGCCATCTATGAATGCAACAGGCAATGTAGGTGCGATGACCAATGTCCCAATCAAGTCCAATCAAGGGAAGCGACATTTCTCTCTCGATTTTCAAAAGTGCTAACGGGAGAGGGTGGGATAGGATTCAGATTTTCAAATTAATAGACCTTGAGACATTCCCTAAATTCGTTTATATAAACGATTACTACAGCAGAACTATAATAAAACCAAAAACTTAGAACCAATGGAAGAACCGACGATTAGCTATTTTCCCAACAGTGAGGACACAACATTTTTCCATCACGGCAGACATTTTTCACACAATACTTAGAAGGAATTGTTCTTGTAAGAACCTGACAGGGACGGTTTATAAAAAGCACCAGCTAATTATAAGAATGCACTAGCCAATGTATATGATGCGACAAGAGTTGAATTGGATTGCAATGCAAGATTCCGTATAATGGAGTCCCTGGATCTGAATATCCCGCCGCTCGAGTGTACTGCAAAAATAAAGAACTACTAGAACAACTGACAATTAGCCATTTATCAGCCATACTTCACAATGGAAAAAACTGATCACATATTATCTGGCCTATAATGAGACTTCTAACAACACTTCATGGTGATGTCACACTGAGGGTGTCTGATGGGTTCAAATCCTATGAGACTAGTGGGGCTACCATCTCTTAAAACATCTTAAAAAGTTCACAATCTGCCTAAAAGAGCTTTAATGATAACTAAAACTGTCAAAAACCTGCCTGAACAGCTCTTTGTCCGTCAAAAAAGTTTAAAATTTGCCTTAAAAAGGTCTTTGCTCACCTACAAAGGTTCAAAACCTGCCTAAAACGTCTATTATGCCATCTAAAATGTTTGAAAACGTCCTAGCTCTTGGCTTATTTTAAACTTAGTGGTAGAAAAGAGGCATACATAACTGATTGGTGGATTCTCCCGAGCTTTGAAGTCAAAATATTCCGAGTGTGGGTCGTGTTGAAAGAAGATGACATAAATTTTGCCCATAAGATGTTCAAAATAACTAAAAAACATAAAATGTGATTATTTTTAAAATGATAAATACTAGTCAGTAAACCTCGAAGGCAACTTTTCCGCTGTCTTTCTGGGGTCATGGAGCCAATTTTTTGGTGGAATACTGCATTTCGACGACTTCTCTTGGGGTCTACGACTAGATAGCTGATCGTAAGTTCTTCCTTTGGTTCTATATTTCTTGTTGCCAAACATGATAATAGAATTTACTGAAAAAAAAATTGACCGATTAAATCAACTAATTTTAAGCCTAAAAAGGATCATTTTCGTCATAAAAAGGTTATAATTCAAACTAAAAAGGGTCTTAAAGACCCAAAAACCTGTTTAAAATTATCTTCAGGGACTTCGCAGTTGAAAAGAAATCAAATTCATTCTGAAAAAGATCCTTATCAGCAAAAAGGGTTTAAAATATGCCCAGAAAAGCTATTTTAAAATGAAAAGGGTTCAGATTAGCACTAATAAGGGTCTGTATTATCAATAAGGTTCGAATTTACCCTTGGAAGATCGAAAAAAAAGTTCAAATTGATCCAAAAAGTGTCGTTAAAGTCGAAAAATTCAGGGAATTTGGTGGAATGCTGCTTGGCGAAGACTTCTCTTTGGATCTGCGGCCAGATAGCTCAGTCAGTTCTTCCGTTGGTTCTATATTTCTTGTTGCCAATCATTTACTAATGTTAAGGGACTTTCCAGTTGAAAAGGAATAAAATTCTTTCTGAAAAAGATCCTTATCAGCAAAAATGGTTTAAAATATGCCCAGAAAAGCTATTTTAAAATGAAAAGGGTTCAGATTAGCACTAATAATGGTCTGTATTATCAAAAAGGTTCGAATTTACCCTTGGAAGATCGAAAAAAAGTTCAAATTGATCCAAAAAGTGTCGTTTAAGTCGAAAAATTCAGGGATTTTGGTGGAATGCTGCTTGGCGAAGACTTCTCTTTGGATCTGCGGACAGATAGCTGATCGTCAGTTCTTCCCTTGGTTCTATATTTCTTGTTGCCAATCATTTACTGAAAAAAAAAATCAGAAAAAAATTGAATTGACTCATTTACCTTTAAGTGGAAAGTTCAAACTGGGTATGGTTACTTAGATTACGTCGACTTCTGAAGAATAGGCTTCAATCTCACCAAAAGAGAGCAGCTATACGTCACGTTTAACCTAAAAATGGTCTTTCTAGAGATTTGCACTTTTATATTCAAGGATCAAATTAGGAAATTTAAATTACTATTAAAAAGAAAACTGAACTAATTATTAACTGAAATTACGTAATTATCGGAAAATATTTAAGTACCTATCGTTGAAAAATAAAAACGTGTATGTAGTTCCAAAAAAAATCAGCTTACAAAAAAAAATTACCTTTAAATTAATTTTTAAACTCCTATTTGATCAGATGTTCAAAGCGTCGAAATGAAATCTGAAACTGACCAACTGCTTGTTTTGACGTCATTCAAGATGGCGGGCCTACCCTCATTTCTCTAAAACCGATTTTTTTAAAATGAAAATAAACCTAAATTGTAAAACAGAGTGAATGAATTTGTAAAAACTAAAGGCAAAGAACTAAAAATAAAGAGAGAAAAGCTTGGGGTTGGAAGTACATCGATGTTCACCGAAGTCGAGACTTGGGACTCGGAAAAAAAATTAAGTTTTATCCATGAACATCTAAGAATAAATAATAAATGATTCTTTAAAAACGCTCGGAAAATGTAACAATTGGCTAATTGATTAAAAAGAGATCTAATATAGTTCAATTAAATTAAATTTACCTCAAGATTTCAGAGACAAAAGTCGGCGAAGAATTCCGACCGCGGCCATCTTTCAACTGAACGAGTTGCGATTAGTTAGTAGATACCGCCGTCGTGAAAAGGCGCTGGTGACTGGATCGGAAAAAGAGACAAAAATGACGTCATTTTTTTTAATCGAATTCGTGAGATTTCAAAATTTTTTTCTATTATTATAAACTTGGATTTCTTATAAATGAAATATTTAAAAAAATCATTAAAATTGATTTAAAACGTATAGAAAAGAAAGGAACTAGCACAATCGGAACGGGAGTCAAAAATTAAGGCAGATTCCAACCTAACCTACCATACTTTTTTCCGAAGAGAAGAAAAAAAAATTTTTTTTAGAATTAATATTTTCCTTTAATATTAAAACAGTGGTTAAAAAAAATAAAAATCTGAAAATGAATCAAAATAGAGGAGGAACTAGCATGTTAGGAAGATAGAAAAGCCGGGACTTGAGGGCCGTTTTTGGCTTCACTTTTTATCCATTAGCATCATCAAATTTGTCAAAAATAATTTCATAAAAACGCTCAGATATTATCAATAGGAGGTTGAATTATTTAAAAAAGTTATTCTAAATCATAATCAAATGAAATTTACCTTGGAAAAGAAGAAATCGTATCGCAATGACGCTCGTCTGATCTGTCTCCGTGGACCGTCATGGCGGAAAGGGAAGAGAGAAGGAAGTAGGAACCTCGAGAGAAAGATCCTCAGTTACCATAGCAACCAGTGGTGACTAGATCAGAAAACAGATATAAAAATGGAATATTTAAACAGTTTTTGATACAAAGTTGGACTCAAATCGTTTATAAAAAACTAAATTGAATATTTACCCTTATTTTTCTTTATTATTTACAATATGAAGTCGTTATTCTCGCGAAATTCTCCCTACAAGATGAGAGGCGATCGTAGCGTTGAAATATTAAAAGATCCACCTTTTCCCTGTAATTTTTAAAAGCAGAGTTTACGACTTTGACATCTCAACTATGCCAAATAAGACCAAATAGAGGCGATTTTCATCTGAACAGCGCTTATAATTGGAACTTTCGGAAATTCGTGGCTCTACAGATCTCTCCACCAACACTGACATAAGAATGTAGATGGATGGCTTTCCAGTTCGACTCACGGTAGTTCCCCCTCCACTCCCAAGGGGAATGAGGCACGACGACTACTAGAAAGAGGAAAGCCCATAAACCTTGACTCTACGTCTAGGATCCGTGTCCTCTCGACCTCTACACAAGCAACAAATACTTCCTTGAAAAACGCATTTCCAATGCACACATGGATTATAAACGCCTTGAAATTGAACAAAATGAATCGTTATCTCGTTTTGTTTGTTCAAGTCGAGAGTAATTAATGGAATCTATTAGTTGTTATTTTTCAAGCGGCTTATCAATGACAGTTCAAATTATTCTTTTGGGTAACCATGTTCCGGTTTTGTATAGCGTTTTATCTGTTGAAAATTATGTAGTATACGTTTAGAAAAAAAGTTTAGTTCATTATTTTTCTTTTATTTAGGTGGTGTCATGTAATTATAGATACGGATCCGGGTGGCGATGATGCTTTGGCCGTTCATATGATGCTGACTTCTGGATATCAAGTCCTTGGGGTGACTTCAGTGAGAGGAAATACCGAATTAAACCACGTCGTTGAAAATGTTTTGAAAACATTGGACGCTTCAGGATATGAAGTTAAAATAAGTCCGGACGTTATGTACATTTTACCAAGTTTCATAGGAAGCTAAGGATTGGGATGATGATACAGTAAACGGTATCGGTTCCCGCGAGGTGATAGTCCGTTTAGGAAAATGATGTTTTTTTTCTTGGACCTGAATTTTTTTAAATTGTTATTTCGCCCAAAATGTGGTTTCTTACTTTTTTTTGGGTTATAAATACGATTCCGAAGTCGTTTTAGCGTGAAAAAAATTTTACTGCACCCATGTCCATTGTCCAATAGATGGTGTATTTATTGTTGGGAATTTCCAAAGTCCGAACTATTATTTTTCCATGTTTTTTGGGGTGAGGAACTCGAATCTGAAGTCAGTTTCGAGATAGCAGCTTTCCATCACAGAAAAACACCAAAAAGTATTGGTCCTGGAGCTTGCCCAGAGACACGAACTTTCTCAAAGGTCTACAGATTTCGGGGGATCCATAAATTTCGGGGGAAATGAATCCTATTTTTCTAACATAACTTGAATTTGGTGATAATTTTATGAAAATGAGACTAATTTCACTCAAACACATTATAATTACCTAATTAGTTAATTAAATAATTAATTTTTGGAAAAAAAAAAATTTCAATCATAACATGAATTTAGTGATAATTTTCTAAAAATGGGACTAAATTCACTCAAACACATTATTATTACCTAATTAGTTAATTAAATAATTAATTTTTGGAAAAAAATTTTTTTCAATCTTAACATGAATTTGGTGATAATTTTCTAAAAATGGGAATAAATTCACTCAAACACATTATTATTACCTTATTAATTAATTAGTAATTAATTAATTAATGGGGAAAACTTTTTTTAATTTCAATCATAACTTGAATTTGGTGGTAATTTTATGAAAATAGTACTAATTCCGCTCAACCACATTATAATTACCTAATTAGTTAATTACTTAATTAATTAATTAATTTTTGGGAAATTTTTTTTTCAGTCATAACTTGAATTTGGTGATAATTTTATGAAAATTTGACCAATTTCACTCAAGCACATTATAATTATGTACCTAATTAGTTAATTAATTAGGTAATAAATTAATTTTTGAGAATTTTTTTTTCATTCACAACTTGAATTTGGTGATAATTTTATGAAAATAGTACTAATTTCACTCAAACACATCATAATTACCTAATTAGTTAATTAATTAATGGAAAAACTTTTTTTCAATCATAACTTGAATTTGGTTATAATTTTATGAATATAGTACTAATTCCGCTCAAACACATTATAATTACCTAATTAGTTAATTACTTAATTAATTAATTTTTGGGAAAAAAATTTTTCAGTCATAACTTGAATTTGGTTATAATTTTATGAAAATGGGACCAATTTCACTCAAACACATTATAATTACCTAATTAGTTAATTGGTTAATTAGTTAATTAATTAATTACCTAATTAGTTAATGAAATTTAATCGGGATCACGTGAAGATTATTTGGTTAAAATTTGGTGAAGATCGGACCGGTAGAAAGGCCGTAGCACATTTTTGCAAACGTTAGGTTAATTACTTAATTAATTAATTTTTGGGAAAAATTTTTTTCAGTCATAACTTGAATTTGGTTATAATTTTATGAAAATGGGACCAATTTCACTCAAACACATTATAATTAAATAATTAGTTAATTAGTTAATTAATTACCTAATTAATTAATGAAATTTAATCGGGATCACGTGAAGATTATTTGGTTAAAATTTGGTGAAGATCGGACCGGTAGAAAGCCCGTAGCACATTTTTGCAAACTTTAGACAGACATATCTCCGCCATTTTGTCGAATTTCAAAAATCGCTCTCGTCACTTTCAAGATAAGCACGAAAGAAAGATTGTGTAAAAATTTCGTGAAAATCGGATGAAAATTGTGGCCGTGAAGTGTTCCGGAAAAAAGGCGACGGACGGACGGACGGACGGACGGACGGACGGCCGGCACCACAGACAAAGTCATGTCCGACAAAGATCAAAAGTCAGTTTGACCCTAGGGGGTCTGGAAGACCCTTCCCCAAAAACCCGAATCCGACGGTATTACAATAACTTCTCTTTGAGAAAGTTAATTAGGTTTTGATTACTTTGTATTGAGTAGGCTACCAAGAGGTACTTACTTGAATTTCATCAGAATGTTTTCATTAAAATTGTAGGAGTTTCCCCTTGGCTGATGGCAACGCCAACGCCACAAAAGGGAGTAATTTCATGAAATTGAAAATAGGTTTTTTGCATAATAAACCCATAATGGGGTCGAATTAAGGGTTAATATTTGGCAAAAAGTAATGATTCTTAGTGACATACGCTTGGGGGCGATTTTTCATACCATATCCGGCTGTACCCTTTAATAGAAGACCTCCATAATTCTAGACTTGTAAAATGTACATAATGGCAGGAATATAAATTACGTATTATTATTAAGAAATATTTTCAGGTTCCTGTATTTCGTGGATATTCAATTGGATGGAGCGGTTTTATCCCGTGCGACAATTATTTTGGAGTTGACGGATTTGGAGACGTCGAGTATAATGGGACGATGAACTGGTCTCTTGTCCAAAATAAACGTTCTGACGAATTCATGATCGAAATGGTGAAAAAGAGCCCAGGTAGGAGAAAGACCAAATATGTAACTTAAGTAATTTTTCTTTATTCCAGGAAAAGTAACAATTGTGGCCATAGGACCGTTGACAAACGTTGCATTTGCTCGGAAGAAGTACCCTCTTTTCTTTAAAAATCTAAAAAGAATCATCATCCTAGGTGGAACCATAGGTAAGCTTGCTCAATGAACTAATCAATTTTTTTCTTTCTCTTCCTATTGATTTCTTCCTCTGAAAAACCAACGAACCCTAGCCTTATTGTGACATAATGAAACGTATTCTTTATTTTTAGATCCTGAACATTCTATAGAATTCAATGTAGAAATGGATCCGTTGGCAGCAAAATATGTGTTCGACAGAATCGATGAGATCGATGACGCAACAATTATACCTCAGGAAACGATATTTTCACCAAAAAATAGCTATTCTCTGGTCGGTCTTTTGCGATACACGATTACCTAATACTTCTGACCTACAGAAATATCGAATTGAGAATTTAGGACGAATTGACACCCCATTCGTTCACCTCTTGAATGACGCCGAAAGGATTTCGATCCCAAAAATGGAGTTTTGGCCAGTAATGGACCCCCTCGCCGCCGGACTTGTTTTCGCCCCACTTATTGTCCAAGAGGTTCAGTGGATGTCAGCCAAAGTCGAAGAAAATGGGGAAATGACTTTGAGCCCAGGAGGAAACATCAAAGTCGTCAAGAACTTCGATATGGAACTTTTTCGAAAACATCTTGAAAAATCGTTAAAAAATAAATACTTTGTTTAAACACCGCTGTAAATTATGTACAAATTAAGAGGTGCGCTGAACAATATTTGGAACATCGTCGAATGATTCACCTCTCCTTCGTAAAAACGGCATTTAAGAACGTGGCAGCGTTCCGCCCAGCCAAGCAAAACCCCGAAATTTCACGAACCAAGTGTATCTTTTGCCTTTTATCTTTTGCATGCTGTGACTTGTGAACGAGTTCGTGGAACCCTGGTGTTTTGCTTATGTTAACAAAATTTAAGGATTAACTTCACATTCGAGGTCACAAAGGTTAGAAACTGGAATTCCTTTTGGTTTTTAAGACCGGGTGTCGTTATAAACAATGCTTTCACATTTCACAACAAGGGAACTATGTACATGCTACCAAACTCCTCATCTATTGTCATTTAACTTAAGGGTTTAACCCTGTATGAAGTTCAAAGTTAAGATAAAGACTGCACGATTTACGATTCTACAAAAAGTCTATATTTTTGAGCCGGGGTGAATGATATCAGAAGAAATGACTGCTTATGCATGTAGGGGGGACCATTTAATACCGAATAAGGAAATTTTGCTTCCTATGTTGGATGTGTACTTCTCCGATCTAGATGCAATGGATTGAAAAGGAAATGCCCGTATTTCGAGGCTAAAAAAAAAGTAAATGTGGACTGTGGAGCTCCCCGTGTAGACGGCCTAGGATAACTTCTCGAAGGAAGTGGGGCGTGCTACTAATAGTACAAACGTGCCTCGGAAGCGGGGAATTTACGTTGTCGGCGGGAGTCGGGTTGACAGCCCTGTCCTCCTCGGCCTTTTTTTCGTGAAAATGAATTTAGTATGTGGTGTGAATTGACCGGTCGAGATTTAAAGTGGGTACCATAGGGATCTCAAAGAAAAATTCCGGCGTCAAGCTGTCATCGTCACGGCCTAGCGGATCGGTCGCCGGTTCGGCCGGCGCCGGTCACCACCGGAAACATCGCTCGAGTTCAGCGCCTAGGCATTCCCCACGCAGCGAGAAACCCAAGAAAAAGCCAACCTCATCTGTCTCTCTCATAGCCATTCCGAACACAATTAGACTCTCGATGCTCAACAGTGGACTTTTATCAGTCGGTAATAATAATTTCATTATAATTCAAGTGAGATTCCCTTTCTATTCTCTTTGTTCTCATCGGAAATTTTCTGAAAATTCAGGTAGTCTGTTGATTCGGAACCTTCTCCCACTTCTCATATCCGAACTCAACGGGCTCTTATATCGCCCAACACTGCCCCACTCTTGAATTTTTTTTTCCGCGAAGGTACAATTCAAAAATAGTCAAAAGCGGTGCTCCATCATTGAGTACTCAAAAGTTCTCAAAAACCCCTATAACGTTCATAAGTACAATTTTTGTGTTACAAAACCTGTTCACGGCAATCTAAGGTGAAATTTCTTATTTCCGAGTTGGGGTATAGAAGATATAAGCAAATAATAATGTAATGGCTGTTCTGAAATGGGGCTTGGTTCCCTGTATGAGCTGTAATTTATAAGTAAATAAATAAATAGAAACGTAGGCATAGCAGCAGAATAAACTAGATTGTTTCAAGAGGCAGTAACTCAGCTATGCCTTATTCATGTTATGATTAAAAAACAGATTACTTTGATTACGATTACTTTTTCGGAATAACGATTACTTTATCAACACTCGTTGCTCAAATTTTTCGTCGCTCAGCCTGTTGGTTTCTTGCATTTAAAATCGTTGCCAATGAGAACTATCTTTCGAAATGTGCGGTTGATGGCAAAGGTGAATTAAATTTCAAAAAAATTGATTTTATTTCCCGGTATTCTTGGTCTTTCTCCAGCCATTATTTTTCACCCCTGACTTCTTTTCTTGCTTTTGATTGATATGTAGGTGCTGATTCGAACAGGAAAAGACAAAGGTTGAACATCTAATATGTATTTATTGTAATCTTTCACAATAGATCAATATCATAATCTTCCTTACAAACCTTATAGAACCCAAAACTGGGGTAGATATAGCTAGAACTAGTGGAAAACAATGACTCCTTTCAACTCCCGTAGTCTTCGTTTGATGCTTGAAAAAAAAGTGAAATTTTTATAAATAAGAACTGGTTTTTCTTGGCTTCATCCTAACTAAAAGTACAAAAATTTTAGTCCCTAAAACGTTTGCGTTTTCTAAACATTTAGGCAGTAAAAAAAAAGAAAAATTAATCAGCTTCTCTAAGCTATGGCAGGCACGTTGGTCCGGTGGCGACAGACTAACTTTATATGGTTTAATCCCGCGATGGACAATTTTGAACTGAAAAGAGAATAAGTTAGCACACACAAGAAAAAACACTTTTTTTTTTTTTTTTGGATATGGTTAGGTTTTAGGGAATATGGTGGTAGCAGAAGCTTTCGTCCCTGCTCGGTGCTCTCCTGCACGGGACACCCGCTCGGGTTGTCCCTCTGCAAACAGCCTTGACCGAACTGGGAAAAAAAAAAAAAAAATTTAAGTCCATTTTCAAACTCCACTAGGAAGTACTCCTAGGAGTAGGACGGTGCCATGGCCTATTGGACTTTGAGGAGTAGGAACGGGTATGTCCGCAAAACTGCGATATGACCAGAAAGTCCGCAAACCAAAATGATCTGCATTCTGTAAAATAGCAGATGTTACGGCTCAAAATTCATTTTATGGACTGAGGTCCTGTTTTGAGTGATTCCTTTTCGCCCTTAACTTCATTTCTTGCTTTTTGTAAATGGTTAATAGGTACGCCTGCTTCGATTAAGAAATGTTTATTTATTTATTATTAATTATAACTCCACAGGCATGGAACCCACAACGGAGTAGTCAGTACAAAAAATAGAACAAATTACAAATAAAAAATTTAAAAAAACAGTGATTTAAGACACTCGGACAGATTTAAGACATAAATGTTAAATAATTAAGAGTATTTTGAGTCCAGAAATTTACTGTGGTTGACTAAAATGCCTATGGACATCATTGTAACCTCCCCACATGTCAGTACATGTATATGAATCTCTGTCGACAAACCGGCCGAGGATTGGATTTATGTCGGCTCTGGTTCTTCTTCGCGTAACCTCACCAAAAACACGGCGGGTTGTCCGGCTAATCCCACCCACGTTCACGGGTGCGGAGCTAACTTCCGACGCCATATTTACGTCTATAGACTTGCGTCTCGTCCGCTTCTACCATGTCTCCCCGGCCACCTATTTTATTTTATTTTATGTCGTGCCGCGCACATTTTGTTGCGACATCCCTGAAGTGGCGGTACAAGGTTGCCACTTCTTCAGAGGCATTCGCCTCACAGCAGCTGAGTTGCTAAACTTGTTGACCCAACAATATGCTAACTTAAAAACTGTTTCTAGATCAATTCGGCAGCGGCCAAACAAAGTATTTGTCAAAGGACTTACTTAGTGGTTGTTCGGACATCGGTATCGCCAACCCAACAATCCCCGGTTTCCTTCAGCGGCAACCCTCATTGGGAGATTGCAACCTTGTTGGGTGCAATCCCTGTTGCCAGGTCCGGGAAGAACTCCCGCTAAACTAAAGTACGCCTTACAGGCTTCTTCCGCGTCTCCCACAGCATTTAAAAATCTTTCAATCGCTGTCAGGTTTAACGGATCAGCTTGCATGAACGCATGAAGCGCATTATTTGCCATTTTAATTTTTTTTTTAAATTATAAAGTATAAAAAATATAATAAATATAAATAAATTATATATTTTATAAAAAATTAATACCTAAAAATACCAACTAAATTGAAATTAAAATTTAAAAAAAGTTATTTCTAAAATTATTATTAAAAAAGAGACTTAAAATTTAAGAAAAATATTTAAATAATAAAAAAATAAAAAAATAAAATTAAAATTATTACTACTAACTAGTTACTTAAAAATATATAACAAAAAAAAATCAAATAAGTAGGTACCTTATAAAAGTACCTTATACATATAAGTATATAAAGATGGAAAAGGTCTCCCTTAGTACACAAACTTCTTTTTTTTTTTTATCTGACTCTTGGAAATTTTCTAAACGGGGGGAAAAAATTGGAAATATTTATTATGATCACAGTTTACGTTATCACATCACCATGTACATAGGTGACGAAACATACCTATTTTACACATCCCCAATCTGTCGATTCCCATGGTATTCTACTTACTCCCCAGTCCTTCGATTGACAGACGACGATGTGTATATTAAATTTTAATGGAAAAAAAATTCGATTTCATATCAATTTGACAAAAATTAGCTATGTTTTAAACGGAAATAGATTTTGTTTGCTTAGAATTCCCCGTTTGGCCCACTTAACAGTCCCTGACCGCGATGTTGTCTCGTATCGTAGTCACTATGCCAAAAAAAGAAAGAAAGAAAAAAGTGGATTTTTAGTTAATTCTCGTCGGTGGAATATTTTCTTTAACCTTGTCATCCGAACATAACTTGAATTTTTCGCCTGTCCTGTGTCTGGGTGCTCCGAAGGGTCCCATTAGTGGCATCCACATCAACAACAAAAGCATCGCGATAGACCATTAACTTTTGAAAATGATTTGCAAAGAACATGGTTGATTTTCAATAGTGGAAGACCCTGAGTTTAGAAAATTCGTTACCCAGCCGTAAAACTTTTTCAAAATCCATACTCTCCAAATTTCACAAAGAATTGAGGCGTTGACATGGAAAAGGTGTTAAGTCAAAAAAACTCAAATTTTACAGGAGAGCAAAAAAACTATTTTATTTACTTTTTACATCAATATTTATTAAACAAACAACAAGTAAGTGACAATTAAGTGTCCAAAAACGAAACGAAAGCTGAAAACCGGATATAGTAATAAAAATGTCGAATTTAGGAGCAAATATTTTCATAAAAACTACGATATTTGGAGTCCATGAAGTCTAGCATGGCTAGCAAGTCCCTTTTTTTTTGGCGTCAGCAATAGTCGGCCTGCTCTTAAGCTCTGGAAAAGGTCCCATCTTAACAATATTTTGAATGGATTGGCCTTTCTTCAATATTTTCACCTGTTTCCACTGTTCCAATTCGTTCAAAGTACCGCGAGTCTTAATGATTGGGAATTCGGCATAATTATTATGTATTTGTTATCTATCAGAATCAAGAGCGGTTTGCCTTACCTCCGATGGATGGACAAACAATAATAGCGTTACCTTTTGTGCCCTCGATCAACCGGGGAAAACATGGGGGATATGTTGAAAAAGTTCAACATAGAAAACAAAATAACAGCGATTGTAACGGCCGATGCTTCAAATATGAAGTTTCGCTCAGTCCCTGAACTGATGGCACAAAGAGCCATAGTCATCTATCTATCTAAAGCAGTGTTGATAAAGTGAAAAGGGCGGTCACGTTTTAAAAACCGCTAAAAAAAAAAGCTAGATCCACTAGATTGGTGGGATGCAAGAAAAAACTTGCAGAAAAAAACCAGAATTTTCTCTAAAGCAGTGCAAATATGCTCCGACAAAATAGAATACATGTTTATTGAGTTCACCAAGTACCAACCTTGGCATTCAACATGTCAATGCCTAAATACCAACAAAATACAATAAGTTACAAAATTTAACGGTTTGTAAAGGAGTATGGGAAATTTAATAGGTACAGAAAGAATAGGTACAGAGCAATAAAGACGTTATTTTTTTAACAATCTGTTTTAAATTTTAACAATCTAAATTTGTTAGCATTCATAAACTCATCAACTATTTTTTCGACATCTATATTTTTTGTTTTATCTTTTTCTATGCTAAGATAGTTACGAGATCTCTCAGCCTTGTATTAGTCATGGAGTTTCTGAGGTAATTTTTGATTAATTTTAATTTAGAAAAACTTTCAGCTTGTGCATGGGTTACTGGGATGGTTAAAAATATAAATATCGAAATGGCTATGTCGGGAAAGTTAGATTGTAAATAAAAATTTTCAATGGACAATGAAGTAGCTAAATCTTTAAGAGTTGAACAATTCTCAGTAATATGAGAAACGGATGATGTACGAAAAGTAAGAATTTGAGTAGGATAAGAAAAGTCTAGATCGGCGTTATATATCTTTTGCAGATTTTCTGCCTTTTTGATAAGTTCTGTATCACGCCAAATTATTGGGAAATAAAAAATTAAAATCAACTACTGAGGTTAAGCCTTGAAAACGGTCTACAATCTTCCATATAACCAAGTTTATCTATAACCTTTGGACGGCGAAGACTTTCTTAGCCGCCGGTGCATGACCCCAAACTAAGATGGCATAGGTCATTATGGATTGAAAGCACCCATAAGGCATTAAGTAGTACAGCAGGTGACACCTGTGACGAAAGGCTGCGTATCAAGAACAGCATTTTGCTTAATGATTTGGTAACATTTTCACAGTGGGCAGCCCAGTTAAGTTACCCATCTATTTTCACGCCCTAAAGCTTCATCAAGATTTGCCTCCGAGACACTCTGGAGAGAAGGACCTCAGACTTATAATTTTAGTTGCGTTTTTCCTTTATTTAAACATAATCCGTTTTTGCTGAACCAGTGTTCAACTTCCTGCAGCATTAGCTTGTTATGCATGAAGATAGAGGGAAGATCTACATCGAAACCAGCCCATGCGGTATGAAGAAAATTTAAAATTCTTAATTCAATTTCGAACTTATTGTGAAAAATTCAAGTTCCTAGTTCCAGTCAAGGACAGTAATCCCTTAACATTCGCGGGTTTGACTATTTTTTCACTCTTCGCGTATAATAAAATGTGGAAAGATTTAACATTCACGGAACGTTGGATTCGTGTATTCGCGGAAAAATAACACTTGCGTTAACAATTTTAATCTCTGTCAGAAAACAATAATTCTCTGAAAAATGGAGAGAACTCAAGCCCTTATTAATTCTCAGAACAATATTAACTCCCCCCCCCCACCATCAAAATTCACCGGTTCCCATAGATCACCGAAGTTAAGCATTGTCGGCTGTGGTTAGGATGTGGATGGGTGACCTCCAGTCCGGATCTCGGTCCTGTAGTCCCTCCTAGGGGGGTGAGGCAAGGGGGCTCTTATAGTACGTATGTGGAATAAGAGCCAAAAAAAAGGTGAAAAAATTGAAATTCTTGACTCATTACGTGCGGGTGAAACTTATGCCTCTGTTGGTAGAAGAAAAAACAAAATAAAAAAGCTATAAGAAATAAATTTTTCGGCAAAACAGCGAACAATCACCAGTTCTTTCCTTCCTTCCTTGTCAGCCCTAATCGAAGCGATGCTGAATTTCAGACCGATTTGTGCAGTGTCAACTGATCACGAATCCAACGACGTTTTGACCCCAGGACTTGAATCGACCTCTCGTTTCGATACCTGAATATGATAAAGCGATTCGAATTGCTTTCAAAATTCATTCAAGACCTATGGTCGAGATGGAAACACGAATATCTTCACGCGTTACAACAGCGTCACAAGTGGACGTCGGACCAGCCGAACGTGAAAGTTTGAACATTAGTTCTGCTGAAAGATGAGAATTCGCCGCCGATGACCTGGCCAATCGGCCGCATAACCGAAACCCTCGCTGGAGACGACGGTAAAGTGCGAAGCGTCTGCATTAAAACCAAAACTTGACTTTCGTTCGCCCAATTGTGAAATTGGCGTCATTATTGTCTTTCGAATAATATTTCTCAAACTTAAGTTAAATTGAAAACCAAAAAACAAAATAAATAAAAAATCTTTATTTTATGCCAAAAACTACAACTTCTCGAGTGGAAAACAATCCAGAGGCGACGACGTGCATCCAGCAGTCAGAGGAACTCATCGCCCGAAACAGCTACACTGGCATCATCAACCGCCGTCCGCCACGTTTTTTTTTAACTTTTTTTTTTTTTAAATTACGGCCAAAATTTTCCCATGTGACAAAAAAAGTGGGTCGCGTGTGGGCCCCCCTGATGCCCGTGGGCCCCCCGCGCCGCGGGGGTTGAGGGGGTGGTTGTTACGCCCCTGAGCACAGAGAAAGTATTTTTTTATTGTTATTTTGGTGAAATGGTATCAAAAAAGAACTAGATACTAAAAAGACGGATCCCGTATTGTCGTAATTTAATTTTTTTATGCACCCGATATAAATATGTATGTGAGAACATCGAAGTTGTTGGTTGATTGACCTTGATAGAATATCTTAGGGTTGGAGGATCGGTAGAGGTCAGTTTTTATGTACGATTTTATTTATTGCCAAGCTTTCGGCTTATATTTCAAACATCATCAGGGCATCTGAAATAGTTTTATATTTGGTTTGTTTACTAAAACCGTGTAAACGAAATCTATTTAAGTTTTAGTACATCCGGAGGCAATTCACGACATAATAACAAAGACTATTTTAAGGCTGCCTCAGTTAAAAAAGAACAGAAAAGATCCCCGGGCGACTCGAAACAACAATAATGGACGAGTCCAACGTTTTCTTGGTGTGGACGAGATAGTGTAGAATCTGAAGAGGGTCCGTTGTTGTGGCCTCCACTATAGTCGCTAAAAATTGAGTGGTGGCGTACGGCTTCTGGTAAATGATCCTCGAGTCCCTTTTTTCCAATTTCTCCAAATTTCAAACCTTCAACACCCTTCATATTTTCATAACTTCAATACAAGAAATAAAAACTACCTAGTTTACTACGCTCAAAAGAAACCAGACATCACAAAATTATTACTGTATAAAATTTTATAATTCACTTCCCCTAAATAACTATTACTCACTAGAGAACTTGTGCAAAGGGTTCACAAATTTTTAATTCAATACGCTTTTTATACATTCGAAGAATTCTTAAGTTGTAACTAAGTTCACCCGTGACATCTTGTGATATTTTATTTTTCAATTTATTCAATTTTTGTTTTTTTTTAAATATGATTTTTTTATTTATTCTATGTACAATATTTATAAAATTTTAGTGTATTTAATACATCAGTATTTTGACTGAGTTATTTTAATTGTGAATGTTTTTTTTGTGTATAATGAAGTGCGACGTTTTTGTAAAAACTTCTAAGTGTGTTATTTAAAAAAAAAATTAAAAAATAAATAAAATATCTCTAAAATAGCATATATCGACATTTATATAATTCCGTCAGCCGACAACACTCCAGGAAATCATTAAAATTAAAATCGGGCTAGATCAACCCAGACTAAAATAATCCGTTGAAAATATGACCAACGGACGGAATTACTCATTTTATCGTAGTTTCAAAATCGACGAATTTTCCCTGACGCACAAGATTCCCTATCGAATGAGTCTCACATCTCCAACCGTTTGAACTTACGGCGTTTGATTTTAGGCGGTGGTTATCAATAGCCTTTCGAAGAAGCCTAAAAATAAGTCTGCTCCATAGTAACTCGTTCTTAACTTATCATTTCTTAAGACAGATACATTTTCAATATTCATTTTGAAAATCCAACAGGCAACAATAGAGGTCAAATGAACTTTTCATATTGCTAGTAGGTACCCAAATTGTGCAACTTTGAAAAGTAGGTATCCAATGGTGATGGATGGATAAATAAACCAATTCTTAGGATTTTGAAGCACGTCGAGAATAACACCATCTTTCTATTATTGACCTCGAACGTTTTGTAAATTTAGATGGAAATCATTTCAAGATTCGATATTGTGGTTTTTCGTTAAAATGAAAACAAATTTTGTCTGACCACGTTTTTTTCAGGGGAGCGCCCGCTACCGCGCCTCCCATTACCGCGCGGGTTTTCGGAAGTCCCATTTCCGCGCCTGTATTAAGAGGTAGTCTCACTACCGCGCGTTGTGAAGTGGGAAATTAACAATAGGCTCAAAGGAACAATAGTCAAAGGAAAATCGTACATTTATTATTATTTCACCTCGGGAAAATCGTAGGTTTATACTATATTATTTTATACCTTTGCATTTTTCTTTAACGCATTCCCAGTTTGTCGACGATTTATTTTCTTTCTTGCGCCGATATTGTGACCCTATGCAATAAGGAAATTTTGAATATATGTATTTGCTCCTCGCAACACCCTCACCAAAAATATTAAAAAACGAATTTTAAAATAATCGCACCTGCGTATACGATGATGGGGTTCCCTTTGTCGCTTTCGATAAAGCTGAGATCTTCAGTTAAACTCATAATTTATTACAAACAAATATTTTTTATGTTGTGTGAAAATCGAATAAGAACTGGCTTGAAAAATACCAATAATAAGACGCGCGGAAGTGGGAACTGATATAATCCATTAGAGGAAAAAATATAAACACGCGCGGTCATGGGAAGAATTTTCTCCATTTTCTGCAAAAATTGAACACGCGCGGTAATGGGACGCGCGGTAACGGGAAGCTTCCGTTTTTTCAATTAAGTTTTAATGCGTAAAAAAAGGAGGATAAAGAAAAGAAAAAGGTATAGTTTGTTAAAAGATTTATTAAATTTGTAACATTATGTTTTTTAGCCTTGAAAATAATCAAATATATGATAAAAACCGGTCGGCAAAGCAACTTGTTTTCATTTTACAACCCCTCGAAAAAACGTGGTCAGACAAAAGTTCTCTTCTGTTTCCGACAATCCGATCGATTTTCTTTTCTTGTGCACTTTTTGTCATTCCAAGAATAAAGGGCAATTTTGTAATCATAAATCCTAAATTGCATTTTAGACAATTTTGTACGATAAAAAAGAAATTTCTCAGAATTTTCAAAGATTTTTTTCTATATATGACGGGAAATTAAAAAGAATCCGATTTGTTCGCATTCCATAAATCCCTCTTCAAAAATATTGGCTTTGACTTATTTCTTCCTTCCTTTTCTCAAGCCTCCATAGTATAATTTTTTTTAATGTCTTATTTTTAATGTTTTATAGGCAGTGAAAGCAATGGTGCTCTCTCAACAATTCCGAACAAACCTATCGAGCTAAAAAACTTCGTGAAACACTGTGAGCAGAGACGAAAATTTCCTGTCTTGTACAAATTGGAATTTCAGGTAGGAGTGTTTTTCCCCCTTCCTTTTGCAACCTTCTCCACTAGGAGGCCATACTATAGGTGCCATCTATAGGTGGTCTATCCATGTTTAAACCTGATAAAACTTGAAAATTTATGCTGATAGTAAGTTTTTGTTGAATATGGCATACCATCCTTAGAAATAATGATGTATAAAAAATGAAAATACAAGCTCAATACATGAAAGGTGTATTTCATTCTTGTGTAAAAATAACACAAAGCAGTTAAAATTAACTTCTCTACCAGTAGAAATGAGAGGAAGATATTTTTTTAAAACGATCCACAAGTTATTCACGAGATGAACTTGTCGAATTTTTAACGTTGACACTCTTCGACTATCGAAACAAAAAAAATGCCAATAGGTATGTTAAAACGATACACTTGACCCGAGTTGGCCATGAGGATAGAGGAAGCGAACGCGAACGATCCAAAACCTAACTTGGCAAGTTTCCTGGAGAGTAGGTTTTTAACTTATTTAATATGTAACATTTTTAAACGTTTCTAGTTTCGTTTTTAATGACCTATACTCCAGTAAAACAAGGCAAAACTCAACGACACACCTTTTGGAAGCAGCGAATTAATGCTCAGACGGTTTTGATCTATTTCGGTCTCTGCAACGTCAATGAGCAAAGCTCCTATTCCTATTTTTGGTTGAATGAATGAAAAATCGTTTTTATTTCTTTTAATTAATGCAATATTATGAACCATCTTGTAGGAACTTGTATAAGTTTACAAGGCTCAGTTCAATGCTCACCACAACGGTAGGTTGAGTAACCATTTCTTGAAATCGTTTGAATCGTTCGTCAGTACAGCGAGAAATTATTTATTTCACTCGCACTTACAGGAACAATCCCAAATAGTGGCACATTAAAATACATATTAATATTAACTCAAATTTTACAATAATTTAAATATAAATAAAAATTAACAAAAAAAAAATATTTTCGTCAGAGATCAAATTTTCAAAAACAATATTATAAGTAATCCCTTAACATTCGCGGGGGTTAGGTACCAGGAAAACCACCGTGAATGTTAAATCCGTGAATGTTGAGTCTAAATTTAGATTTATACCTCGAAAGAATTTATTAATACGTACACATTATATTGTCATTTACGAGGAAGAAGGAAATAACTGGTGATTGTTCGCTGTTTTGCCGAAAAATTTCTTTCTTTTAGCACTTCCACATAAGGAATAGAAGCGGCCTCGACATCCCTTTTAAATTGTAAACTTCGGTTCAATGATGGGTCCAGTTCCATTGTCTTCTGAACATGTTGGTCCCTCAACTGTGTCTCGTGTAGTAACTAGTATGCCGTGAAAGCTGCTATAACCCCTTGGTCCAGAGGTTGTATCAACGAAGTCGTGTTAGGAGGCAAAAAAATAACTTCCACATTTGGATGAAAAAAGTTAAACTGGAAGGATGACCAGGGGCGTTGTCAATCAGAAGAAGAGCCTTAAAATCCAGATTTTGGGAAGCTAGATATTTTATTATCTCGTTGATGAAACAGGAATGAAACCATTCTTGGAATAAGGCACTGGTCACCCATGCTTAGGTGTTGGATCTCCAAAAAAACTGGAAGCTAATCTTTATTTTTTCCCGCAAGTGTAATTTTTTTTTCCTGGGATTACTGTAGTGACCAATGACTGAAGTATAAGGTTTTGTATCATACAAACATTTAAAACAGTCTCAAATTCACGAAAATTAAGTATCAAAATTGTATAAATAAATAAAATAACAATCACTAATGACTAGAAAATTTTCATGTGAGTGAAAAATGAGTGAAACCTCGTTGCTTTTCAACCATTCTCTCAACTTGAGATTGGGGCAAAAGGATCGGCAACCTGCGACGTTGTATTTAGGAGAGTAGCAAAATTGTGACGGAGCTCATGGAAACCAATAAACAATTTCCCCTGCTACATAAATCAAAAATTAATACACCAAAGTAAACCATTTTCGTCCAGTAAACCATTTTTCGAAGAAAACCAAACAAACTAAACCAATACAAGAAAATCAATGTATAAACCAAGTACCTAAACCAAACTATCTCCTTTTGAGATAGGTGAATAGTTTCTTCGATATTGTAGCCTTCACTATGGTTGGTTGGGAATTATTTTATTAAAAATTCTTTTTCCGAAATAATATCGCGTTCAGCTTCTGCGGAATGTATTAGTTTTGTTAGCATTTTTACTGTTTGTATTGTTTTGAGGGGCTTTATCCGTCCACTATCAGTTGATCTTTGAACTCGGCCCGGGATTCAGACTTTTCTATTTCACTTTTCAAGTTATCCCATTTACGTTTTTCGCTCTGCCGAATAAAATTCTAAAAAATTGATTTGGCAGTTTGCCAAAACTTCTCGTTAAAAAATAAAATTTCACCATGAATGAAGGGAGTGACTTCCTAAACGTGTTTCCCTCTTCTTTTGCTATGAGTGGTCTCACTGGTTGCCACTTGTCTCCTTTCTTCGCTCGACCATCTATTTTTCGAGGAAGATCGTTGATGCGGCCACGTGGTCAAACAAGTAGAGACTTGTTGGGACACCAATCAGACCCATGCCCCAACCAAAACCAATGAGCTAAGAAAACAGGATGGCACCTGTTTATCCCTACCAGTATTTTTAAGTCTTTTTTTAAATTATTTTTATTTAATTTTTTTCAGACAGCCGTGAAAGTCGAAACTCATTCGTGTAGACACGCTTCTAAGGCTGCCAATAAAGAAAAAAATCAAAACCAAAAATGTATTCCTTGTAAGTTCCAAAAAAAAAAAATTATCTTTTATTTTTAACTTTTTTAGTTAATTTAATTAATTATATTTCTTTGGTTCTTTTCTTTCCATGTTATACCTTCCGTCTGATCGTTAGATGACTACAACAGAGTCGTCCTCGATATTATAAATGACGTTCCAGATTCCGATTACATTAATGCTTCATACGTAGATGTAAGTTGTTTTTAGGTAATATTATTTATAACTTTATTTTTAATATATATTTATTACCACTACAGTAATTTATTTATTTACTAAAAAAAAATTGTTACACTTTAACAAGTATTGACTTGTTTAATATTATCAGATTATATTGTTGTGAGTCACCAAATACGTCTGTCTCTGGAGTGGGAGAAGTTCGGTCCGAACTCAGATGGTAGGGCAGTGGGCACTTGAAAAATCAACCTCAGACGGGTAGGACTGGACGGCAGTCCTCTCAGATAAACCCCGTTTAGCGATTATGCTTGTTTTACGCAAAAATAGAGCTCACAAGAAGTTTGGAAAATGAATCCTCAACATCTAAGCGTATGCTGAGGATAAAGCTAAGCTGCTAAGAGGATGATTTAAGTTTTTGCGACTTGGTCAAATTCAGACAAAGCTTATTGGCAAGAACCCAATCATGCGCTTCAATAAACCTAAGCATATTAAAATTGGCAGCGTTTTCTGCACTAGATCCTGCCGTGGAGATGCTTCTCATCGTAACGGATTTGCTTTGTATCATTTATTGAGTACATATTTGCTGGCCGAAATATTCTTATTCTTCTTCCTGAATGCGTTCATGCCAGTGCCTACAGTACGCCGCAAATTAAGTGCATTTAAAGATGTTATTTCTCTCTTCGTATGTCTTGTTAGTAACGAAGCTATCTTCGTTATTTTGATGCATTTCGATATGGTTTGTGGTGGCTCTTGTCGTTTTTCTATATGTATAGCCAGTGATATCGACTGTCGAGTACCCTTTCCTCCTTGCCCTTTTCTGAAGCCAGTTTGAAACTCGCTGAGAAGATTATTATTTTATAGATCATTATTGCATCTATGCAAGAAATCCCCCTGTAGTTTTTAGGATATTTTTGAAACGTGTGGTAAAACTATTCCTTGCGAATAGTGCTTAGACCTGTGCGAAAACCACCATAAGCTTGACAAGCGATTGGACTAGATGCTAATGAAAATTTTGGCCATGGAATTGATAATCGCGAATCCTCTGTAATTATTTAGATCTTGGATGTCTCTTTTTATGTTACCCCACTCCATTTACCTGTTACTAAGGGAGCCTAGTGCGCAATCACGCATTTATACCCCCAACAGTCCAAAGAACGATTTTCATTTTTAGCTGCTACCTTGCCAGTCCAGAAGTAATAAAATGCCAAATCCACTGGAGGCTTCTGGTCAGTTTTTCCGCCAAACTTTTCACCTGACGATAAGAAGAGTATGCAAGCCAATATTTGAGACATAATGAAATAAGTTTTTGAATTGTTGAGGGTTTGGGCCATAAAAAGGGTGTTTTCAAAAATATAATTGGATCCTGTCGAGTCGTCTCTCGGACGTCTTCTTCATTCAATGCATACATCTACCTTACGTCTAAAATAGAATATCGGTTGCATTTGAATCTGGCCTTCGACTTTGTCTGATTCTTTTTACTTTTGTTCCCGCTGTAAATTTTTAGGTCAAAATGTGACCAATAATCGTGGAACTTGAGTGAGTCTTCGACTTAGTCAGATTCTTTTTCCTTTTTGTTCTCGCAGTTAATTTTTAGGTCAAAATGTGACCAATAATCGTGAAACTTGAGCGAGTCTTCGACTTAGTCAGATTCTTTTTCCTTTTTGTTTCCGCTCTTAATTTTTAGGACAAAATGTGACCAATAATCATGATATTTGAGCGAGTACTTCGACTTCGTTATAAATTTTTAGGTCAAAATATGACCAATAATCGTGAAATTTGGGTGAGTGAGTTGTTCCTTTCTGAGTAGAGGCAGCATAGTGACTTCTTGAACTGTTTTGTAACCATTTGCGCTCCCTTCTCACTCGACCAGAGTTAGAGGTTTTTCGAGGATCAGATGTTTCGGCACGGCCACGTGCTGTATTGTTCGAGCTTATGGAAATAAGACAAGTTTAATTCCAAATGAGAGTTATAAAGAATATGCTTACCGTCGGGAAAGTCAAGGCAACAGGTGTGAGATGAAATAATTAATACTGCTCCACAGTCTTACCACGTCCACAGGTGTATTGTGTCTGTTTTGTGAGTTCGCCCCAAAATTTCCAAGGTAAGAGGGATGGCGGCCCCGTTACCCCTGAAGCCTTCCGCTGTTGGTTACCCCCGATCCGGTCGGTTAAGCGCGTGGTGGGGCTTCCCCCTCAGGACCGAGCGGGAACAGGGTTCTGAAAGCACGTGCTAGGGGTTAAGGTGAATTCATTGCCGAGTAATGCTACACATGCAACCAGAGCTTCAAAACCATGTGCCGGTGGACACTGGAAGGCGCGCCGTCCTCTCGTTTTGCCCCGTAGGTGGCCAGTCGACCCAATTTCCAATTTACCTACCTAGTGGCTGTCTACTTAAATCTACTCAGACAAATGTTTTCGAGTCTAGGCATTTTTCTCCGCAGTTGTAAATCTTTAGGTCGAAATGAGACCAGTAATCGTAAAATTGGAGGGAGTCGGTTAAAATAAACGTCATACCCTAGAGGAAGACGTTATTAAGACTCCTCAGACCTCGTGCCTGCAGTCACTATTGAAGGCAGGAGAGGAGGAGAGCCGATGTGCTCATAGGCTGGTCAAAATAGAGAAAAGTGCGCCAATCGCCAAAAGATGAGTCGGGGACGGCAATGGTTGCCAGGCAAAGCAGCCCCCTCCCGACCAATAGCTGCCCATTATCGTAGTACCCATCCTATATAGTAACCTAGTACCTCACGAAAAAATACAGGACCATTGACCATTCGGTTGACAGCGGCAGGTGCGCTGGAGACACCCATATGGAACTCGACTCCCTTGGCCGGTCTGAGCAGGCTGACGTGCACTCTCTGGATCCTCTGCCCTAACCTTGACAACACATCGTTAAGATCGAACTCGTGGCCCTTGAGCCTCACACGCTATTTATCCCTCGAACCTCGCTAAGTAGGGCAAAATACTAAGTTGTGAAAAGTAATTTTTTTAACTACCTATTTTATTATGAACTACGTGGCAGCTTTTTTGGCCAAAAGGTGATGTGGGTCAATAATTGGACCAAGACTCGACCATTATAGGGCAGTATTCAGAGACAAAATTTCAGTTATGAGATCTTCAACCCTAAGAGGACATTTTCTCAGCTTCCTATTGACTTGAATTTTGGCCCTTATTTTCTTTAATATGATCAAAAAAAGGCCCAAAAATTTCAAGTCGATTGGACAACAGGGAGCTGAGAAAAACCCACTTCAAAGACCATCCACCCCTTGCAAACGTATTGTATCCTGTTAATTTTTCAGATAGGCCACCATTATGGCCTCCAGCCCTCTGGGCACTCTTCATAATTCTTAATCATATATTTTTTCTATTTCTTAGAGTTTGCTGACACCCAACGCTTATATAGTCACCCAGGGACCAACTGAAAATACTGTAAGCGAGTTTTGGCGAATGATATGGCAAGAAAAAGCGAGTTGTATAGTGATGCTTACAAAAACATTCGATTTCATTAAGGTAAGACTTATCTTTTGTACCAAGTGGAATTAATGGATCAATAGAATTAAACCAGTAGTGACATGAAGAAAGCAAAAAATTGTGGAAAAATTGGAAGCCTATATGATCCCCAGATATTCTTCCACCACCTCCCATCACCTCTCCTACCTTCTTTGTCTCTAAGGCCAAATCCTCCCCACCGCAATTGCTTCTTTCTCTTTAGAAATATTAAAAAAAAATTATTTTTCAGGTGATGTGTATCCAGTATTGGCCTTCTCCGAAAGTAAAAAGTGAAACGTATGGTGAACTTAATATAACTGTTCTGCATGAAGAAGAACTAGCCAATTTTCACATTAGGACAATCAAGGTCATCAACAAACCAAACACGGTGAGGTAAATTTAGATTAAGGCTGAATATTTTATGAGCACCTGAGTAGCAATGTACTAAAGAAAAAGAGCAATATTATCATTATTATAGAAATGCCTTGAGTTCTAGCAGTTTGCCATGAAGAATAGGTTAGAGGTTTCATAGAATATTGCATGAATCTTATAAATTTATTTTAAGAACATAAAAGCATTTACAGCCCTCTCTAGAGCGAAGCAGAAGAAAGGATACTCTTGCAGTTCCATTATACAGAATGGCCTTGCCACACGTGCCCATTTTCGAATGCGATCCTTGAATTCAGGAGGAGAATGAGAGCTGTTGTTGGATCTCGGACAAAAAAAGGCGGTCCGATTGTCGTACACTGCAAGTAGGTTGAATATAGTGATGATGATAATAAGGAGCCTGATTTACTTTATAATAGTAATGTTTTATTTTAGTGATGGAGGTGGGAGGTCTGGTGTATACTTGGCCATCGACGCTAACTTGGAACTTGCTGAAGAAGAAGACTGCTTCGACGTTTTTGGTTATTTGAAAATGTTAAGGCAGTCCAGAAAAGGAATGATTGAAACTCTGGTAATTTGAACCATCATCTAATCAGGCCAATGGCAAATCAGGAGCTTCTGTAATAACTGGGCCAAAAGAGGCCATTCTGTCGCAAAGCAACGAATTGTAGAGCCTCTCGTGTCCAAAAAGGATCAAAAATCAAGCTAAGGGCCTTTTTTGTTGTAAAGGAACAAAATCTAGTCAAAAAAGGCACTTAGTGTCAAAAAATAATCGAAAATCAGCCTTTTTTGTTGTAAAAGAACAAAATATAGTCCAAGTGTCCAAAAATCAAGCCAAAAGGGTCCCTTTTCATTCTAAGGAGCAAAATCTAGTCAAAAAGGGCACTTAGTGTCAAAAAATAATCGAAAATCAGCCTTTTTTGTTGTAAAAGAACAAAATATAGTTCAAGTGTCCAAAAATCAAGCTAAAAGGGTCCCTTTTCATTCTAAGGAGCAAAATCTAGTCACAAAGGGCACTTAGTGTCAAAAAATGATCGAAAATCAGGCCAAAAGGGGCCTTATTTGTTGTACAGGAACAAAATATAGTCCAAAGGGCACATAGTGTCCAAAAATCAAGCTAAAAGGGTCGCTTTTCATTTTAAGGAGCAAAATCTAGTCAAAAAGGGCACTTAGTGTCAAAAAAATGATCGAAAATCAGGCCAAAAGGGGCCTTATTTGTTGTAAAGGAACAAAATATAGTCCAAAGGGCTCATAGTGTCCAAAAATCAAGCTAAAAGGGTCCCTTTTCATTCTAAGGAGCAAAATCTAGTCAAAAAGAGCACTTAGTGTCAAAAAATGATCGAAAATCTGGCCAATAGGGGCCTTTTTTGTTGTAAAGGAACAAAATATAGTCCAAAGGGCACATAGTGTCCAAAAAATCAAGCTAAAAGGGGCCCTTTTCATTCTAAAGGAACAAAATCAAGTTAAAAGAGCCTGTGGTGTCTTTATTTTCTAAATCAAGATAAGAAGGGCCCTATTTGTAGCAAAGGAATAAAATCGAGTTAAAGTTAACAAAACAAAGGGCAATTATGACCTCTCTTGGATAATTTAGGCCTTTTTAACTAGATGCTAGTGCTGGCCCTTTTCATCTTGGTTCCAATCCTTTTATTGATACTGGTGGCCCTTTTGAATAGATTAGGTCCCGTTATGACAAATAGGACCCTTTTTAGCTACATTTTTGGGACACACAGGCCCTTTTAACTAGATTTGTTCTTTTAGGATGAAAATAGCTGTTAGCTTAGATTTTGACAATTTTTGGACACTGGGGACCCTTTTAACTGGATACTGTTAATTCTTTTGCGACAAATTGGGCCCTGTTTAGCTTGATTTTCGATCATTTTTTGGATTAGAGAGGCCCTTATACCTAGATTACTACAAAATGGTCTCTTAGTGATATTTTTTGGACACAAGAGGCTCTTTTTCATGACTCTTTTTAATATTCTTGGGATGAGAATTTCCCAGGCTTGTAAATTTTACCTGACTTTTGTCCATACCGGAAAATGAAATTTTTTGTTTATTAACAAAATTTATTTCTACATACTAAATGCTTGAAATTATATAATTTTTTTTTTTTCAGGATCAATACAAATTCGTGTATGACACTTTGGAAGAATTTATCGTCTGCGGTGTCACATGGTTTCCAGTGAAGGAATTGTCACAACGTTTGAAGCAGAAATCGTTAAAAAACCCAGTTACCAAAATGAACGAATACCAAAGAGAATATCAGGTGAAAATTTAATTCATTTCCAGGGGGGAGGGATGCTCTTAGGACGTAGTATCCCTTCCAAGTGAAGGAAAAAGCAATTAGATCGTAGACCGTCCCTGGTTCTTAAAATTGCCACTATCTTACACAGGGGCGGACTGGGACCTTAGGGTGTGGGTGGGTTTTCAGATAAGGGGGCGCAGAAAATTTTGACAGAAAATTTGCTCTTAGAAAAATATATTCAGTAAAAATAGAGGTTCCCAAACTTTTTCACAGTGCGCCCCCTTTAAAAAAAATTAAATCCTTTGCCCCCCCCCCCCCCTAGAGTTTTGAATGTTAAATTTGAGGTTTTTGAATGAAATTTGGGTTTTAAAATGTTGATTTTGAGGTTTTTGACAAAAGAAATTGCACTTAAGACGTTGATTTTGAGATTTTTTGGGAGAAAAAAATTTGCTCTTATAACCATAATTTGGAGGTTTTTGACAAAAAATTGCCAATTTAAAGTTGATTTTGAGGTTTTTTGACGAAAATTATTCATTTAAAAAAAGTTGATTTTGAGGTTTTTGACGAAAATTTGGCTTTATATTTGTTGATTTCGTGGTTTTTCACGAAAATTTGTCTTTTTAAAGGTTGATTTTGAGGTTTTTTAAAACTAAAATTGGGCTTTACAAAGGTCTGTCCCCGGGCTAGTCCGCCCCTGAATTCTTACATTTTATTTGGATTTGGATCCAATAAAGCCTGTCAAATTCTAAAAACCTATTTTCTGTCCAGAACCCCCAAATTGTGTGACAAAAGTCAAATTTTCATGTATAAGAATCCTAAATTGTGTGATAAAAAGCCAATTAATGTTGATATCCCCTTTTCCTAAAGTATCTACCACAGTAGGCTGTAGCCCACCCTAGGCAGGGTTGGATATCCGGATTTTGATCCTTTTTTCGGACACGATGGGCCCTTTTAACCAAAATATGACCAATTAGGCCCTTTTTAGCTTGGTTTTTAACCTTTTTTGGACACGAGAGGCCCTTCATATCTAGATTTAATTCCTTTATAACCAAAATTTAACTTGATTTTTCTAATCCTTTTTGAACCAGAGTTATTCTTTTCTTCAAACCATTTTATGACCTTTTTATAATATTCCCAAAATTGTGAAAAAGCCACTCAAAATCGTTTATTATACCATTTCAATAATTCCGCATTTATTTTGATTTTCAGCTAATTTGTAAACAAACTCCTCGGTTTACAATCGGAGACTGCGCTGGAGGCCACCGAGGTGATAATCGTGAAAAGAACCGAAATGTACTCATTGTTCCTCGTAAGTAAAAAGTCATTAAATATTTCATTGACTTATTTTTGTTTAATTTCCAGCTGACAATTTCAGGCCTTATTTGACTTCATTTCAAGGGAACAGCTTCACAGATTACATCAATGCGGTTTTCGTCGATGTTAGTTTTCCCATCTAAGTTTTATTTAATTTATGATTTTATTTTTTCCCTTTTATTTTAAAGGGTTACACTAAGCCACGTGAGTACATTGTGACTGAATGGCCTTTGAAGCAAACTCCAGGAGAATTTTGGTCTCTAGTCTATGATTATGAGTGTTCAGCAGTCGTCGTTTTGTGTGTCCCACCTCATGGCTCTGTAAATATGAAATAAATAATATAATTTAAATATTTACTTCGTTTTCAGCAACAATATTTATCGTTTTGGCCAGAAGGCCGTCATTCCAAAAAGTACGGACCTGTCTTTACAATCGATCATATTTCTCACAATCATTATACCAATATAAAGACATGGTTGATGAGAATAAACAAAAAGGTAATTATATAAAATGTTATTCCTCTTTCTATAAATAGTCCAGTCCAGCCTGGGGGTGGAAAAAAATGTATTTTGTTTCTCTACGGAAAAGTGTAGGGGTTGGTCCCCTGATTAACAACAAAAAAGTCCATAACCGTTTTTAATGCGATTTTTTTCGTTTTTTTCCTAATATCTCGAAAACCGTAGGTCGTACGCGAAAAGATTTTTAGTACAAAATTAAAGATAATTAAATTTCCTATAATTTTGAGCTGATACGATTTTTTGTAGGACCAAACGTATCGGAGCTACGAGGTTGCAAAAAAACCGTGGCTTTCTATTTTGACCTCTGAAGGACAGAAGACGTCATCTAATCAAAAAAGTGTACTTAATAAAAGTTGTAGAGAATTTAATTACCTTTAAGAACTTTAAAAAAAAATTAATGGTCAAAAGTCGTGGGTGGGGGTAAATTTCAAAAAATTTCATTCAAAAATTGAAATTTCAAAAAAATGAATAAAAACAAAATTAAGGTTTATAAAATTTGCTTCAAATTTGATTTACTAAGATTTTTTGTAGGACCAAATGTTTCTGAGCTACGAGGTGACAAAAAAGAAGGATTTTCAAATTTACCCCCACCCCTACCTGTTGGTCGTTTTGATTCTCGATAGTTGATTTTAAATGGAAATTGAATGCTCTAAAACGTTTAGGTACTTAGCAAGCTTTTTTGATTAGAAAACGCCTTCCTTGCTTTTTTTCCGACTTTTCTAAAATCTTACTTTTTTTATAGCAAAAACTAGAAAATCCCGCTTTTTTGTCACCTCGTAGCTCAGAAACCTTTGGTCCTACAAAAAATCTTAGTAAATCAAATCTGTAGAAAATTTTATAAGCTTTAATTTTGTTTTTATTCATTTTTTTGAAATTTCAATTTTTGAATGAAATTTGTTTTGAAATTTTTTGAAATTTACCCCCACTCCTGCCTATTTATCGTTGATTGATTTTTGAGAGTTGTTTTCAAAAGGTAATTAAATTCTCTACAACTTTTATTAAGTCCACGTTTTTGATTAGATGACGTCTTCTGTCCTTCAGAGGTCAAAATAGAAAACCCCGGTTTTTTGCGACCTCGTAGCTCAGAAACGTTTGGTCCTACAAAAAAAACATATTAGCTCAAAATTATGGCAAATTTAATTATCTTTAATTTTGTACTAAAAATTATTTCGCCTACTATTTACGGTTTTTGAGATATTGGCGAAAAAACGAAAAAAATCACCTTAAAAACGCTCCTGACGCCAAAACGCACGGGTTTCGGTTATGGACTTTTTTTTGGTTAATCATGGGACCAACCCCTACACATTTCCGTAGAGAAACAAAATACCTTTTTTTTTCTTCTTTTATTTGGCCTTTTCGGGCTTAGTTTGACAGTTGACTGGACTAAAATCTTTCTGTTTTAGATTGTTTCCCTTACTGAATTGATGGCTGGGGTGAAAGCACCTCCAAAAACAGTCCAGCTTTTTCAACTGACATGTTGGCCGATGGGGCATAGAGTGCCTACTTCCACCAATTCTCTTGTTGAGCTGATGAATATGGTTGAAAGATGGAGACAAAGGACAGATTATGGTCCAGTAGCGGTCGTTTCGCCGTAAGAAAAGATAAAAAATGTCATTTAGTCGCTAATTTTTTGTTTTAGCGATGGGACTGGTAGATGCGGGGTTTATTGCGCGGCAAATGCATGCATCGAACAAGTCATTCAACATGGAGAGGTCGATATATTCCAAGCGGTCAAAGCTGTACGTCGACACAGGCCTCAATTGATTGAAAATATGGTGAGAAGCAATTAGGTTCCCATTTTGGGATCATAAAGTACTTTTGAATACAAAATTTTTCGATTAGGCCCAAAATGTGGTTATTGCCTGTTTTTTGGGTGAGAAACACGAATCTGAGGTCAATTTCTAGATTTGAAAACATTTTTTTCGACCTCCTCCAAGGGGACCCTTTCCATACCTACCTATTTTTTGGATCAAAAATTTTCGATTTTTGAATTGGCCCAAAATGTGGTTATTGCCTGTTTTTTGGGTGAGAAACACGAATCTGAAGTCAGTTTCTCGATTTGAAAACTTTTTTTTTTCCCACATCCAAGAGGGGAGGGACTCTTTCCTTGCTTTTTGGATTAAAAATTTTCGATTTTTGAATTGGCCCAAAATGTGGTTATTGCTTGTTTTTTGAGTGAGAAACACGAATCTGAAGTCAATTTCTAGATTTGAAAACATTTTTTTCAACCATCTCCAAGGGGGCTTTCGGTAGGTACCTATTTTTTGGATCAAAAATTTTCGATTTTTGAATTGGTCCCAAAATGTGGTTATTGCTTGTTTTTTGGGTTGAGAAACACGAATCTGAAGTCAGTTTCTCGATTTGAAAACTTTTTTTTTCCCACATCCAAGAGGGGACTAGATCCTTGCTTTTTGGACCAAAAAATTTCGATTTTTGAATTGGCCCAAAATGTGGTTATTGCCTGTTTTTTGGGTGAGAAACACGAATCTGAAGTCAATTTCTAGATTTGAAAACATTTTTTTCGACCACCTCCAAGGGACCCTTCCATACCTTTTTTTGGATCAAAAATTTTCGATTTTTGAATTGGCCCAAAATGTGGTTATTGCCTGTTTTTTGGGTGAGAAACACGAATCTGAGGTCAATTTCTAGATTTGAAAACATTTTTTTCGACCACCTCCAAGGGGGGACCCTTTCCGTACCTATTTTTTTGGATCAAAAATTTTCGATTTTTGAATTGGCCCAAAATGTGGTTATTGCCTGTTTTTTGGGTGAGAAACACGAATCTGAGGTCAATTTCTAGATTTGAAAACATTTTTTTCGACCACCTCCAAGGGGGGACCCTTTCCGTACCTATTTTTCGGATCAAAAATTTTTGATTTTTGAATTGGCCCAAAATGTGGTTATTGCCTGTTTTTTGGGTGAGAAACACGAATCTGAAGTCAGTTTCTCGATTTGAAAACTTTTTTTCCCACATCCAAGAAGGGACTCTCCTTACTTTTTGGACCAAAAAATTCCATTTTAGTTGATTTCCCCTTTTTTGTAATTCAAATTACTAATCTATTTAATTAATTTTTTTTTTCAGACTGAATATAAGTATTGTTACGACCTCGTTCTTCATTATGTGCTTCATTATCTCAACAAAGATTTGAAAGAGAAAAAATAATTTGAGTAATTCTAAAAGAAATTGGGGAGTGTCTGCATTGTTCAGGCAAAAAAGGATTGTTATCCGCATATTTTTGGCTGAGCTTCTCAACCTCCAGTGGGAAAGAGTTGAGGGTTCGGCGACAGCGATCTTCCGACGATCGACTTTGTTTTCCGCAGTGAAACTTTCATTATACGAAGGAATAGTTTCTTCCAACCACATTTTATTAACAAATTATGAAAGATGTGCGGCTAGATAGACAACAAGGATTTATTTTAAGGAAAACTTTTTATACATTTTATGTTTTAAATAATTTAAGGTTATATACAGATGAACTTAAAACAAAATGTGACTTTTAAATTATTTCAACATAACTAAACAACTCATCAACTCGGTCTCAATACAATTATAAAATTAATATTTAATATGTATTTGCAGTTGTAGAAACTATTGTAATGACTAATGAGTAATATAAATATATACTATTATATCTACCAAAATGTTAATTATAAATTTGTTGTTATTTTGTAATTATAATTATTTTAATAAAGTTTAAGTACAATTATTTTTGATTTTTTCTTTTCCAAAATGCAGTGCAGATTAATCATGTAAAAGCAATTTTCCTGCCAAAGTTTTGACCAGCTGAGGGATCCAAAGGGCATAAATTGATATAAAACAACCATGTTTTGATAATTGGAGACATTCTAGGATTCAGGGGCGGACTGGGACCTTAGGGTGTGGGTGGGTTTTCTGTTAAGGGGGCGCCCAGTGGCAGAAAATTTTGACAGAAAATTGGCTCTTAGAAAAATATATTCAGCAAAAACAGAGGTTCCCAAACTTTTCACAGTGCGCCCCCCCCCCTTTTAAACAAATTAAAACCTTTGCCCCCCTTCCCCCCTAAAGGTTTGAATGTTA